>JAODAL010004907.1:0-150193 GCA_025379985.1 Phyllomedusa bahiana
TCAGTCGCCGGGACTACGGGTTTAAAAAACAAAACCACTGCTTCATTCCTGGAACAGATCGAAAAATCTGCCCTGGGCAGGGACTGGAGACGGGGCAACTACATCTCGTGGCCACTTTAGTCCGGGGGGACTGAAATGGAGGAGGAGGAAAGGGGGACTTTGACCCAAACCCTTGTCGGTGAAATGATGGTTTTTTCTACCCAGGGACAAAGAGGGGAAAGCAGGACCCGGGGGAGGAGGGGGAAGGGAGATTAGGAAGAAAAGGCAGGGGCCCCCCAAAAGCACCGGGGCAGTATCCCAGGGGGAAATGGAGGCGGGGAAACCCCCTGGGAGTAATTTGTGCAATGGCCGCAGCAGCTTTTTTTGCCGGGCTAGGGACAGCCAATAGTCACATCCGGAAAGAGGGATATTTCTGGCTCTCCACCCTTTTGGGACCCTCGCAAAAAACCGGTCCAAAAGGGACCCCTTTTTCCCACAAATTGAGAGGGGGGACAAACCCCAAATACTATGGGGAAACCCCTCCGAAATCATTTTTGGCTGCTCCCTAGTGCGACATCGTCCCTCCTTTGACAGGTCTGACCGGGGGGGTTTCCTCAGCCTCACGTACTACTGCCGCGGCGCGGGGGGAAGGGTTTGGGGGGTAGGAGAAAGGTCCCAAAGCCCATCAGAGTAACCAAAGTCTGGAGTCATGATAACATTTCCCCTTCACCCCCTAGTGAGGGGGGGGCAGTCGCCGCGGGCAGAAAGCAGAGCAGGACCGGGACCCGCCCCGAACCAACAGGTTTGGCCTACTTGGACCACTCTCCACCTCATTAAAAAGACCGTGGACTACTGGGCACCAAACGGATGGGGTTCCGCAACTTGCCGAGTTTCCCGGGGAGAACCCTTCCCTTTCCCGGCCAGTAGTTGGGAAATCAAGGGGGGTTTTTCGTGCGGGGGGGGCCACTTTCCCCCAAAGGGAAACCCCCTTTTGCCCACTTTTAAATTTGGGGAAAACGACTGCCCTTTTTGTCAAGATAATCACGGCATGGATGGGCCAGGATTTCCCCCACCCCAAAACCCTTTTAGGCTCAGTCGGGGTTTTAAAACTACCTGCCTCACCACAAATTCGATCCCCGCCACCCGCCTGAATGCCAACATCTGCTGAAAATTTTTCTCCATCTCCAACCCCCCTTTTTTTAAACCGGGGGACGGGTTTAATTCCCCCCCCCCCCCTCAACACTCTGCTTTTTTCCACTAAAACCCTTTCATGCTGCGCTGCTGCGCGGGCCTTTTTGGCTGTTGCCTTTAAATCCACCTGGTAAATTGTCCCAAATTTTCCGGGACCTCATCCCGCGGGCTGTGGCGCTGCCATGCCTCCACACTGTGTCATTGGCCATCCTGACCTCATGCTGCTGCCCCCGTGACCCCCGCCTTTTTTCTTGTGCCACTCTGGGGTTTTCCTCCTTTTTTTTGCCCCCTCCAAATTTAAATTGTGCCACTCCCCCGATCCATCGCTGCGCGTGACCTCCACACTGTGTGATTGTGCCACTCTGGGGCCTAAAACTTTTTTTTGGCCGCCCTCCAGAATGTCTTTGTGCCACTGCCTATCTCATCGCTGCTTTTCAGGGCCCCCCACACTGTAAAAATTTGCCACTCTGTGGCCTAAAACTTTTTTTTCCCGCCTCCAGAATGTCATTGGGGCCAAAGGGGGCCTGATCCATCTGCCCCGCCGGACCTCCACATGTTGTTTTGGCCACCTGGGGGCCTAATACTTTTTGCCGCCCCAAATGTCATTTGCCACTGCCTAAATCTCAGCTGCTCCCTGTCGGACCTCCAACTGAACATTGTCCCACCTGGGGCCTAATACTTTTTTTCCCCGCCTCCAAATGTCATTTTTCCCACTGCCTATTTCACTCTGCTGCCCGTGACCCCCACACTGTGTGATTTTCCCATTCTTGGCTTCCTCCTTTTTTTGCCCCCTCCAGAATGTCTTTTTCCACTCCCCGGCCTCAAACAGCGCCGCCGTGACCTCCGCATCACCCATTTTCCCAACCTTGGCCCCTTTCCCTGTTTTGCCACCTCCAGAATGCCCTTGTGCCACTGCCTGACCTAAAGCGCTGTGGTTTTTGCCCCCCGGCACCTTCCACACTCTGTCACTAATGTTGCCATACTCTCACTTGTTTTTTTCCCCAGCTTTCGCGGGCCGGGACTTTATCGGGGCTACATTCCCCGCTGATTTTTTTTGGTCAGTTTTTCCCCCCTTTTTAAGTCCCCCAGGGAATTTTATATGAAGCGTTTCTAAAAGGGGCCGGCAGTCATCTCGTGTCATACAAAACCCCAAAAATTGTATAAGCCCAAAACCCCAAGCCCCTCTGCATTTTTTAAGCAGGGCCCACAATTTCTACACCCCCTGCGGGCTCTGTGCAGCCTGGAAATAGCTCTTTTTTAAAGGATTCGTGCCGAAGTTTAAATTTGAACGAAACGAATTTTTTTCGAAAAAATTTGTCGAAATGACCGAATCCCCAAATTTTTAGAAATTTTTTCCCCTCTCTAATAATGACATTAAAATTTACTGTGGGCCGGCAAAAGAGAAATTACCCAATTTTTTGGTATGTTTTTTTGTATTATAATGGTAAACTTTAAAACAGATTTGTATTTAAAATACGGGAAAGGGAAAATTTTATTGGACTTCAAAGGCAACACCCCTTTTTTAAAGGGAGGTTTAATCATTACCCTCAGCCAGTTTTTAAAAAGTAAAGAAAAATTTTGGGGTTTTATGAGAAAATATGGAATGAGGGCTTACGAATGAAAAAAAAATTTGAAATTAGGGGGTTATTTCCCAAAGCGTTAGTTTCACGCCATTTGGATACTGTTAGAGGGCCCTTTATGGACAAATTACTTCCCCAAAATACTCAAAAACCCAAGACAGGGTAGGGAAAACCCTTTTAAAATCTACTTTTAAATTTTTTAAATAAATGTATATCAAGGGTCCCTCTCTAAATATTTTGGGCCCCTTTTATTTTAAATTTCCATAATATTAAAAACCCAAAATTTAAACAAACCCCCATTAAATTTTTTCATATAGGTAACCACTAAATTTTAGGGACAAAAAATTTAAATTTCATATTTTTAAAAGGGTAAAAAAAGACAATCCCTCCCCTCTATTCAGCCGTTGTGCTAAGGGTTGATCCCCGAGGGAAAGGGAAAAACCCCCCAAAAAAAGGGAGAAACCAAATTTTCCTCATTTTAGGGGAAAAAATTTTCCTTTTCCCGACTCCCAACTGGGAATCAAAAAATCCCGGGGTCAATGACCCCTCTCCTGAAACCAGTCACATAACTTTTTATAAATTAAATTTCGCCCAGAAAATCATCCAAACCCTTTTGAACTCGGTTATTGAATTCACCATGACCATTCCCCCCCCTTTTTAAAATTTCCCCCGTCTCACGCCCTTACAGAAAAAAACCCTTTCTATGTTTTTTGTAAAACTTTTGTTTCCCCCTTTACAGATAATTTAAAAAGGGTCAACGTAGGACATCATTTTGGGTTTTTTCCCCGGGAAAGAGCTGTGATAAATTTTAATTTGATGAAAAAAATGATTTTTTTAACATCCCCCTTTTCCAAACCCAAAAAATTTTAAAAACAATAAACCTTTTTTCACCTTTAATCCTCAACGTGATATAACTTTCTTTAATTCCGTCCCCAAAAATTGGAAAGTGGGTGAAACCCCACGGAGTGCCCTTACGTTTTTAATGGACATAAGTCCACAAAACGTACAAAAAGTGCCCAATTCCTGTAAACCCAAGCTTTTGAAGAATGTGGGCAACAGATTAGTGATCTTAAATTTTGCATTATTGATTAGGGACCAATTTGCAAACGGGGGGTGATCGCACGAAGATTCCCTTTAAAAAGCGCGAAATGTGTTTTGGGGGACTAGATTTTAATTCACTATACCCGAATGGTTTAAAAAATTATTATACTTAAGGCTTCTATGATAATTTTTTTGACTTTTCCCTAAAACCCCTTGAGTGTAATTTTTTCCCCCCCGCATTAAAAGAGTGTTTTATAGTAATTTTTATATTCTTTTTTTTTTTTAGATGGACACTCAAATTTTTTATCATTGCACTTTTTTCTTTTGATTAAAAGTGGGCAATGGTTCCGCAAAGACTTGCTTTCCCCCAATTTTTGGTATATTTAGTTTTTTAAAGGGTTGTCCCCCGTTTTTTCCCAAAGAATTTTGGTTTTTTAAATTTAAAAATCTTTTAAAAAAAAAAGCACTTTTGCAATATATTTTCCCTTTCAAAAAGTCCTACTGATTTTTAGTAAGCCCTGTTAGTAGTACAAAATCAGCTTCCCCAAATCTCTAAAAAGCTGACCTTTGGGTCCTTTTTCTCACTGGCGTCATTTTGTATGACTCAATTTCAAGGGCCCCGGCAAAAACCCCCCTTTCCCCACAGAATGCTTCTGATGGAGGGGGGGGGGGGAGGACTTTTGGGGTTTGTGCCCCTGCGCCTGGGTTAAAACCCCGTGTGTGCCGCTTCCCCTCCGTCTCTAAACAAATTTAGCAAAAGATTTTGGGTGACATTTGATGTGACAGCAGTCCCGGGCCGCCATTAGGGGGGGACAGGGAGAAAGCCTTAAGGGGGCCCCGGGGGGTCTATGAACAAAGGGGGGGCCCCCCCGCCCCCTGGCGGTTACCGCCCCCTTGCTTCCAGAAATGCCCGAGAAAAAAACAGTGTGGCGGCGCTGGTCCGGCCGGGGGCCCCGGCCCGCGCTGCTCCCTTTCGCGGGGGGGGTTGGGGGGGCGGCGTTTGTTCCCGGGGGGCCCGCGGCGCAGGCTGCTAGAGAGGGGGGGGGGTTTGTCAAGGGAAGGGGGGGCCTTGAGGCCCCGGTCACATTCCCGTTTTTTGACATGCGCAGTCATCTCTCTTATCCTCCGCGGCTGTGACTGGAGCGGGGCGGCCCTTTTCTTCCCCCAAGGCAAGATGGGGGAACCTAAGTAAATCAGTGAGGCCATGCCCCCTGGGGGGGCTCACTGATTCAAATTGCCCGAACCCAGCCTTTGGGCAGAAGCCGGAAGCAAGGGGGAGAAAGGGCCCGGCCCCGATTACACGCAGGAAAAGAAATTTTGTCTTCAATTTTAGCTGTAATTAGAGTGGGGGGCCCTCCCTCCCCAAGGGGGGGCTCCCCCCGGGCCTCCTCCCTGGCTACCTGCCCCACCCCCGGGCCCCTGCCGGGCTACCTCCCCCAGCCCGGCCTCCTCCCTGGGCCTACCTCCCCTCCTTTCCGGCCTCCGCCGGCTACCTGCCCCCACCCCCCGGCCTCCTGCCTGCTCCTGCCCCCCCACCCCCCCGCCGGGCTACCTCCCCTCCTTCACCCCTGCCGGGCTACCTCCCCCCCCTTTCCGGCCTCCTGCCCGCTTACCCCCCCCCCCCGGCCTTCCCCGGCTACCTCCCCCCAACCCCCGGTCCTCCCCCCTTTCCTGCCCCCCACCCCGGCCCCTGCCCGGCTCCTTTGCCCCCCCACCCACCCCCTGCCCGGCTCCTGCCCCACCCCCGGCCACCCCTTGCCTGGCCCCTGCCCCCCACCCCCCCCTTTCCCCGGCAACCTCCCCCACCACCCCGGCCCCCCTCCGGGGCTACCTGCCCCCCCCCCCCCCCTGCCTCCCGCCCCCCCCCCGCCTCCTTCCTGGCTACCTGCCCCTCCACCCGGGAATCCTCCTGGCTACCTCCCCCACCCCCCCGGCCTTCCCCTGGTCCTTCCCCCACCCCCGGTCCTGTTCCCCCCGCTCCCTGCCCCCCACCCGGCCCCTTTTCCCCGGGTACCTCCCCACCCCCGGCCCCTCCTGCCTGGCTCCCCCCCCCACCCCCTCCTGCCGGGTACCTGCCCCCACCCGGCCTCCTGCCTGGCTACCTGCCCCTCCCCCCTGGGGGCCCCCTGCGGGCCCCCCCCCTTTTACCTGCCCCTCCACCCGGCCTCCTGCCTGGAAACCCTCCCCCTCCACCTGGCCTCCTGCCGGGCACCGCCCTCCCCCCGGGCCAATGCCCTTCCACCCGCTACTTGCCTCCTGTCCGGCTACCTGCCTACCAGCCTCCCAACCCGCCTACTACCCACCGGGCTACCTAAACCCCCGCCTGCTCCTTTCTGTGCCTTTACCTAAAACCCCACTACCTACTTACCTGACTCCTGGCTACCAGCTGGGCTACCTCCCGCCCCACCTTTCCCCTACTTGGTACCCACCTGGCTACCACTTACCTGCCCATCTGGCTACCTAACCAGCTTCAAAACCCCTCCACTACCCATCTGCCCGCCTGGCTACCCATCCCCCCCACTTTGTACCCATTGCCTGTCTGATACCTACCTACCCATCCGCCTGCAATCTAGCCGGGACCAACCCACCCCTTTACTTGCCTGCCGGACTACCAACTGCTTCCTTGCTACCCCAATGCCCATTTAACCCACCCACCCATTTTCTACCCACCTGCCCTTTTCCCGGCTACCTGCCTGACTTCCTCTACCGAACCACTCCAACCGCATGTCCCGGGCCACCGCCCACTGGGGGCGGGGTTTGAGGGGGGGGGCAGACGCTTCAGCTGTATGGGGCCCTGATATTTCTGTTGGCGGCCCTGACAGCAGTGACCCTGTGTGTTACTATAATCATGATGTGTCTGTGGAGCTGTAACTATAATAATATTTATACCAGATCAGGAGGCTTGTGAACAGTTCATGCTCTGCTGTACTAGTGACACTTTCCTGAGTAACATTTCACAGCTGCCCTGTGTCTGTTCTGACAGGGTCTGTTTAGTGGAGATGTGGAGATATGTAAGCTAAGCAGAGGGTATAGGAACACTTGCATCCCTCTGCTCTGCTATTAGCAATCCAGACCTCTCCACACTCATAGATCAGCACTAATACAGCTGATTAGATGTTTGCAGAGGATCTAGGCAGGCACACACAGGGTTAACTCTGGCAGCAATCCCCCTGCCCCCCCCCCCCCCCCCTGCTTTTTATAGAAGTTAAGGAGGAGAGCTGCTTGTGTGCTGAGGGGGGGGGGAGAAGAGGAGGAGAAGAGGCAGAGAAGAAGCACACCCCTCAATTCAAAAATCCTTTGCTTCTAAAAACATTGATGTGGCCTGAAAGCTTGTAATGAGACAACTCCTTTAATTTTGCTGATTAATTATGTTTCTTTTGAAATAATTTTTTTTCTATGAAGTGCATGCTACACCACTGTCTAGCCTTGAAGATATTGGAATTTATTGATTTATGATGTGATAGACTTTTTGCAGCTGTGACCAAGCTTTATTGAGAGAACTTTTGCATTGCTGTATTGGTTACTCCACGATGTGACTCTAGTTGAGGTACTGGGGTGCCTTATATGCATGTCAGATGCTCCTATGGCCACTTCTGGATGGGTGCTTTTTTCCACTTATGTGGTTAATCTGCACCATCCTGTGGGGACCTTTGCTATGTAATACACTACTCCTTTTGGCTTGTAGCTGTAGCTGCTGTGTATTTTTCCTGTATTCACTTATTATTGAATGTACTAAGATTGGCAAGACTTGCCCTTATGTAAAATGGCTGCTGGAATTCTAAGTCTTTTAGGTGCGCGATTCTCCCGGGAGACCCTGGCTGACAATGAGAGTGTATTCATGCATATTCATTGGCTCTTTGTGATCATGTGGTTCTCTGAGTCGGCGCAGTGTTTCACACTGAACGCCGAGGGGATATACTATCTGAATGTGGGGTAAGTTTATGTCAGCAGCTGTACATTATTTTGCTTGATTTATCATTAACTTTTTTTCTTTTATGTAAACTTTGCATTATATTTGGACCGATATTCACTGGACATATGAGATTAATATAGCACTTTATTATGTCTGTCACTTGTATATCTTCTTATATTCATCACAGTAGTCTTGTTTTTCACTAATTATATTTTAATGATATTATTACACCTTGGTATATATGGATATGTTTATCCTGGACACATTGCTTGAAAATGGCCCCATTGTGGGGTTGAAACGTTGCATGTATGGACTTTATTTTGCATCTTTTGGTTGTGCTGCTCTTTTTTGATTTTTTTCATAGTTTGGAGGATTTGGGTCATACTTCTTGAGCTTTGCACAGCATTATTTTTCATGTTTTTTGGCTGTGCTATATCCTTTGCCCTTTTTTTTCAGATATTTTAATCAGTTACCATCAACTTCAGTGGGAAAAACAGTGACAATCTCTGAGAAACTGAATAGCAAATTAGATGTTTCTAAAATCCACACAAGTGCCTCTTCGTCCTTTATGTTTTTAAGTCAATTTAAAGATCTAGCTGATCTGGATTGTTGCTGAATTTCCAAAATCCGATAAAAATCTAATGAGGCAGAAAGAAAAACATAATAGGTTATTAGCAATTTCTTAATACTTCAGGGATTGTGGAAGAGACTCAGATCACGTCACTGTAGGCATTATCCAGGAAAGAGTTAACGTACAAAACTAATTTCTCAACACAGTCACATGTTACATTTACTTCCTGAACTTTGTGTCCTTCACAAAAAAACAACCCAGAAACTGCTGTGAATCTCAGCAGCCATGTCTGATTTTAAGATCCAGTCTGTCCTCGTAACTGGCTCTCACAGAGGAATAGGTTTTGAATTCATTCAGCAGTTTTTGAAGAGTCGAAATCCTCCAGAATACATCTTTGCTGCCTGCTTAGATCCAAAATCTTCTGAAAGCCAGGTAAAGTTTGATGTTATGTTTTTATTCAGTCTGCACATATTCAAATGCAATGGATAACCATTATAAACATATATTAACTCCTTAATGCCCTGTGATATTGGCGTTAAGGATGTAAGGAGCAGGCTGCTTTCATGCTAAATCTGCTGCATACTTGAATGGTGCGCCACATAATTCTAGTCCCAGCGATTTACCCAGTTAGATGCCATGGTTAGTTTAATGCCCATCATGATTGTGTAATAGATCACTAAGGGCGACATTTCCCAACACGCCAACACCAGTTTTTTGGTCTATATTGGGCTAAAACTGATTTTGACGCCATATTTTGGATGTAAATGAACTGTCATACAGCAAAACTAGGCGCATTATATGCCGGGACCGACACATAACGAAATGCGCCTATTGAGGCGCATAGCATGTCATTACAAGTGCATATGTGTTAGTTGCATTTCACATTTTACAAGTATGTGTTAGGCGCATTACAAGTATGCGTTAGGCGCATTTCATATACTTGTAATGATAAGTTATACAGACGCTTCATATGATGGGTAGCGATTTGCGCTAATTGCGTCACAACATATTTCATTGGTAGAATATGTAATGCCCCTATCGAGGCACATCACACATGGAGACGCATAGCTTATCATTACAAGTATATGAATGCGCCTAAGACATACTTGTAATGTGCCTAAAACATACATAAAATGTGAAATGCGCCTAACACATATACACTTGTAATGATGTGCTATGCACCTCAATAGGCGCATCTCTTTATGTAGGTGCACAGTGCATAATTTTTAGGCGCATTATGTTTACTATACAGGGTATACCTGACGCCAGATTTTTGATAGGGTCGGATATTCTGCCGCACTTTACACTTATTTAATGCGCATAATAACTGACATACCACCGCCAATTTTCAGACATCTCGTCCTAAATTTTGAGGGTTATTACTACACTGAAGATATATAGTGTAAGTTTGAAAATTTGTTAAAAATATAAAAGTTAATAAAAAACGTATTTGTCATATAAAAAACAATTAGAAATTTACATAATATCCCTACATCCCTAAAAGTCCATCAGGAATACAATATTATGATAATTATCCTGCATGGTAATTGCCATAAAAACAAAATGTAAAAAAAAACTGTGCCAGGAGATATAATGTACTATAAAAGCTGAAGAATTTGTGCATAACCAGAGAGGGACATATCTACAGTTGAAAAAATACATACACTATATAAAAAGACACCTATGAATGTTTTTCTCACTATCTGACATGAAATCATAATAAATCTTACCCGTTTTAGGTCAATTAGGAGTACAAAAATTATTTATATTTGCCAAATACCAGAATAATAAGAGAGAGAATTGTTAAGGCATTTTATTACTTTCTGCAAAGTTGAAAGTTTACATAGGATTACTATGCCTTTAAACAATTTGGGACAGCCCATATGATGTCATGTCTTTGGAAGCTTCTGATAGGTTTATTGAAAACATATGAGTTAATTAGAGACACGGCGGTGGATATATTTTAATTCACTCCAGAAATACACTGTTTCTGTGTGTAACATCATGGGAAAGTCTAAAGAAATCAGACAAGATATCAGGAAGAGAATTGTGGACTCTCACAAGTCTGGGTCATCTTTGGGTGCAATTTCCAGATACCTGAAGGCGACTTGTTCATCTATATAAACAATTATATGCAAGTACAATCAAGATGGGAATGTTCAGCCATTATACCAATCAGGAAGGAGACAGGTTCCATGTCTCAGAGATGAACATGCTTTAGTCCAACATGTGCATATCAACCCAAGAACAAAAGCAAAAGACCTTGTGAAGATGCTGGCGGAAGCTGGTAAGACTATGTCATTATCCACAGTGAGACGAATACTGTATCAACATGGGCCAAAAGGTCACTCTGCCTGGAAGAAGCAATTACTCTAAAAGAAACTTATAAAAGTCAGATTAATGTTTGCAAATGCACACAGGAACACAGACCTACATTTTTGGAGACATGTCCTGTGATCTGACAAAACTAAAATTGAACTGTTTGGCCATAATGACCGTCGTTATATTTAAGAGCACCATCCCAACTATGAAACATGGGGGTGGCAGCATCATGTTGTGGGGTTGCTTTGTTGCAGAGGGACTTGTTTCACGTCAAATTTAAAAAAGATGGATCATGAGGAAAAAAGATTATGTGGCAATACTGAAGCAACATCTCAAGACATCAGCCAGGAAGTTAAAGTTTGGTCGGTAATGAGTCTTCTAATTGAGCAATCGCCCATAGCCAGACTGGTTACAAAGTGGCTTAAGGATAACTAAGTCAGTGTTTTGGAGTGGCCATCACAAAGCCCTGATCTCAATCCTATTGAAGGTTTATGGGCAAAGCTGAAAAGGCAGGTGCGAGCAAGGCGACCTACAAACATGGCTCAGTTACACCAGTTCTGTCAGGAGGAATGGGCAAAAATTCCTACAAACTATTGTGAGAAGCTTGTGGAAGGATATCCAAAACCCTTGACCCAAGTTATACAGTTTAAGGCCAATGTTACCAAATACTAATGAAATGTATGTAAACTTTTTACTTTGCAGAAAGTAATAAAAGTGCCTTAAAAATTCTCTAATTATTCTGTCATTTGACAAATATAAATAATTTTGTTAATTCTAATTGACCTAAAACAGGTAAGGTTTATTCTGATTTCATGTCAGATAGTGAGAAAAACATGCATATGTGTCTTTTTATATAGTGTATGTAAACTTCTGGTTTCAACTGCACATCCAAATAGCTGGAAAGGTGTGTGTTGCTATGACAGGCAGAAGCCTCATGCAGACTTCCAAAAGTAGGACATAATAGGCATTGAATGAAAAGTCTATGTCACTGGGCTCGGCGCCGCGGCGCGCCGGGGCCCTTTTCCCCCCCTGGGGCTTACGGGGGTCCAAAGCGCGGGCCCCCGCGCCCTTTCCCCTTCTCCCTTCTGCCCAAAAAAACCCCCCAAATACTCCCCAGCCCCCGCTCCTGTGTTTTGGCCCCGACGGGCCGCCGGTGGGGAAACTCGTGCTTGGGGGGGCCGGGGGTTTGAAGGTTTGGTCGGGGTTTTAAAAAGGGATAGCACCCCGGGTTTAATTTTGGCAAACGCTGGCCGCGGGCCCTATTTAGTTTTGCACGCCTTTTAAAATCACTCCCCATTTCCCTTTGGGGTGTGTTTTTGGGGAGGCCCCCCCTCTTGTCTGTATTCGGGAAGCCCGTTTTTTTCCCCCGGTGTACCAGTCGCATGTTTAATTTTCCCTGACCTTGTCTGTTTGCCCCCTGCCCTGCCTTCTGCCTGTCTCTGCCCACAAACCCTCTGCCCCCCGTCCGGACCTCCTCCCTGTCCCCAAATAGGGTCTGGATCCGACTCTTTTACCAGGGAAATTACCCCGGCCGCCTCCCAAGCAAGTCCGTCAGGGGTTAGGGGCCCTTGGTGGGTTCACCCCGAAAAAAAGGGCCCAAATTCCCGCTTTGCTGGGGGGCCCCTTTGGTGACACCGGGGGCTACTTAGACTCCGATCCCTGGTTTGGCTTATAAATCTATAAACCCAAACTATACCCGCTTGGGGTTGGTCCAGCAAATCCCCCTTTGGCATTACATTTAAATTTCAGCTGTTCATAAAAGTTGATTTTTAAAAATTTAACTAAATTTATCTATTTTGCGAAAAACCATAGAAGAAAAAAATTAAAAACGGCAAATTTGTGTGGTGTTTTTTTGTCATTTCATGTCCCCAAAAAAAATAAAAAGTGATCAAAAAGTCACATGTTTCCCAAAATGATCCCCAATATAAAACCTTTATTTCAGCCTGAAAAAAAAATGAGACCTCGCTCAGGTGCACAGACTAAAAAACAAAAAAGTTATTGATCACAGAAAATGGCATTTCAGTGAAAATTTATAAATTTTTTTTCTTTCAAAATCATATATAAAAAAAACCTCTAAAAAATTTGGTATAAGGAATCTACCCAATTTCTAAAAAAAATACAGTTTAAAAACCTAATTTATCCCAAAAAGGGGAATCAAAAAAACAAAAGACCACAAAAAATTTTTTTTGGGGTTTAAAACATTACATTATATTTTTCGGGTAAATGAAACTAAAAAAAAGTACTTCTTGTCCCCAAAAAAAAAAGACTTCATTCAGCTTTTTTGGATGAAAAAATTTAAAAAAATTTTTTTGGGCTTTGGGAAAGGGGGCAGAAAAAAGAAAAAAAAAAAAAATTGAGAATAACTGCAAATTAAAAGGGGTTTTTAAAGAAATCCACAATAAATCTGTATGCCCCGGGGTTTGGATTCTGTGAGCCAATTCCCCGGTTATTTACACTTTAAAAGGGGAATAAAAAAGGGGAAAACCCTGACGGGGAAAAAGGGCCCAAAAAGGTTTTTGGTTACTAATAAGCTAAGCAGCAGTTTTCTATGTCAAAGCAAATAAAATTTTGTAGTTTATGATAAGTGAGCTAAAACCATGAGATGCCTATGGTAAAGCCTTGCAACTAAATTCTCATTCTGTTTTAATCAGTATGTTAAAAACGTTAAAAATTTTTAAACTTTTTTTACTAAAAGGGAATGGTTAATTGTCTTCCTATATTAACTTTTGTGAGTTTCTGAGATAGGGAATTTAGATTCTAAGCTCTACTGAGGACAAGGGGGTTACGTAGCTGGGGGGCATAATTTGTATTGCACTTCGGGAATAAATTTTGTGGGTTTTTGGGAAAAAATGGAAGAAAGAAAATAAAAAGTGAAATTTACAAGTGATAAAAAATTTTGAATATTCTTTTGCACTACAGCTAATGGCACGAGAAATGCTTTCGGAAGGTAAACCCGCCATTTTGCTTATTTAAGGGTTTTAAAAAAACCCCAAAAGATTTTAATTTTTGCATTAATTTCTGAAAAAGGGTCAGGGAAAATTTTTTTTTATTGTTTTTTTTTGCAGCAATTTTTATATTACTTCTTTTGTAGGAATTAAAGAATTTGTCCATCCCAAAAACCTAAAGTCAAAAGTTTATAAAGCCCAGGTGAGTTGTGTAACTGGGGACATTCATGTAAGGTAGCTGAAAAAAAAATAAGGTTTAACCCGGGAGTAACCAAACCCTTTTTTTGTTGGGTATTTCGGCCCCTTCAAAAGTCACTTTTTATTTCATCAGAAAGATTTAAAACCTACAGTGCGGTTCACTGTTGAGGGAGGCCACAAGAGAGTCCTTTTTTTGGGCTGTGGGCAAGCCCGGCTATGCTACTTTCCAAAAATCCGCGGGGTCCTTTTTTCAAAAAAAAGTATCCCTTAAAACAGGAACCCAATTAAAAAAAGCTTAAAAGGGGTATTCACATTTTAGACATTTACTGCATATCAACAGGATATGCCATAAAAAGTTCATGGGGTGCGGGTCTTTTTCTCTGGGTTTTCCCGGGAAAATTTTGAGGAAAAGGTTGGGCCCCTTTAAAATCCCGTCCTCGATTTTGCCCCCGATGCGGAAACAGAGAAGGGGGGGCTGTGCATGGTGGGGTTTGCATCCTTTTTGGTTCCCAAATTCAGGCAAGTAAGTATATGCAGCTCAGAAATCCTAGTAAAATTAACAGAGAGCTACGAATGTGTAGGGGTTTTTCCGAGTCAATTTATAGAAGGAAATTTTCTGGTGTGCTCAAAAAAATAAAAAAAAACATTTCTTGCCCCACCAAAAAATTTCCATTTTTAGTACTGCCTTTTCTCGGCCCCACGGTTTTATTTTAAACCTTTCCCCCAAACAGCTTTGGGGGGTTTTGCTGGGAAGGGGTTTTCTGAAACTATTTTCAGGGGTTTTTTGTTTCACTGGCCCGTTACAGGGGTCGGATGGCCCACAGGGGGGAATTGGGGAAAACCCCCGGGGTGGGCCCCTGAGATGGTTGATCTAGAATTGTTTTTTTTTCCCGCTTTTACATCCTCGAAGAGGCAAAAAAAAATTGAAAGAGGGGAGGGAAAACGAGGCAGAGTATAGGAGGGGGTACAGTCATTTACAGTAGCGTTGGGGTTTGCCCCCAAAAAAAACTTTTATTAGTGGGGCCCCGAACAGCCCAACTGGTGGGGCCCAAGAATCAACTCCATTTGTGGGCCCTAGGCACCCCAGTCAAACACTGGCCTGTTATCACCATTTGGAGAATTCAATTTTGAATGGTTATGTCAGGCAATGACATGTGACGGCAGGGATCTTCATTCTAATCTTCTTCTTGGTACTGTTTTCAGCCCCCTGAAAAACCTTTTTTAAAGCAAAATAAAAAATTAAAGGGGGTGGGGGGAAAATTAAGGGCTGGGCTGGGGTTTCTTGGTGAAAAACTGTGATGATGTAAATACTTTATTCCAGTGGGCCTTTTTTTAAAACGTTGCTATACTGCTTTTTGAAAATAGTTTTTGGTCCTTTCTGCATTTTTTTCAGTTCACTTTTAAAGGGTTTTAATTGTAGGGTTGGGGTTTGGGAAAAAAAAAAGTAGTGTGTAGTTAAATTTCTTTTATAAAGATAAATTTAAATTTTTATGGGGAAATAGTGACTTTTCCAGGGTTTTAAAAAGCAAAAATAGTTGTTTTTAGCGGTTATATTATTTCATCAACCCCGTTTTGGTTTTCCTAAACATACCTATCCAGTGACTATCTCTACATTTGCTACAGGGCCTTTAGAAAACAATAACAAGTTCAAGTTTGCCCTTAAAGGGGATGTCTCATGTCAAGATTTAAGCCTACCTTTCTCCCGTTTTCCCCCTTTTTGATTTTTGAAATCGGGGGGGAAAAGGGTTTTCTGTTTTTCTAAACCCTCTCCCCCCCCCTTCCCCTAGGTGACGTCATCCCCGCCACCCCCCGTGCGTGGGGCCCCCCGTTTCTTGGGAGTAAAATTATTCAGCCATTTGGGATCGGGGACAGGGCTTCAGCGATAAGGAAAAAACCCCAAAAGGGTCAGGGAGTTTTGGTTTTTGATCGTAAAGTTACCTCTTAAATTGCTGCATTTCCCCCCCAGGGGATTTATTTGAAACCACAGGGAGGGATTTTAAAAAGCTGAAACTGGCACCCTTTTTTTCCCGGGGTTAAAAAAAAACCCCAAAACGTTCTACTGCGAGTAGAGCGATTTTGGGGAACACTATCAACAAACCCGCCTGTTATCTCCTTCCCCCCCTACATGATTAAAAAATATTTTTGGAGGAGGGAAAATTATATATATGTGTGTGGTGTCTCTCTCCCTGTGATTTTACATATATGCTTTCTCTCTCCCTCCCCCTTTGTTTTTTATATAAATTCCCCTGCCTATATCTAAATTTTTTTGAAAAGTGAAAATGGGGGACATTCCACAGCAGGCACCAGAAAAAAATGGGTGCCTAATTTTTAGGGGTGAGTGTTACCCAAACTTTCCTGAACAATTTTTCTAACAAAATCCCGCATCAGGGGGAAAACTGGTTTGGGTGTTGGGGTTGGTTGGTTTGGGGGGGGTCAGGGAAGCGAGGGGGGGTGGTTTTGGTAGGCAGATCCTGAATTTAATTTTGGGCAGATAAGGGAGTGAGGTTTTTAGATATTTATAGGCAGAGGGGCCTGAAGTGAAGTAAAAACAAATTAGGGGAGATTTAAATCGTGAAAAAAAACATTTTTTTCAATGTTTTTGTGTAGCAAAATTTTAATTAGGGCAGATTTTGGCGTGATAAAAACATTAGCAGGGACTCGGAAATCCAAAGCAAACCCAGCGATTTAGCGATAAAAACGGGGGAAAATGACAGGCAGCCGCTGAAAGCCATTTAAATTTCCCGTCGCCCTGGGGAGCAGGGAAAAAGAGGACGGGGAAAAAAGAAAGGGGAAAGGCATGGGTGAACTAGCGCGTCCAAAACCAAACCGTATAAAAAAAAAAAGGGCCGGCGCCTAAAAAGAAGAAAAAGCGGGGTCGATGACATAGGGAAACTGGCGGGCTGGGTCCCCCTACAAAAAGAGATATCGGGAAAAATCAGGGGGAAAAATGGTAATTGATATATATTGGAAAGTTGATTGTTTTTTAAAGTTTTTTAAAGTGAAAAACCAATCTTTGCAGTGAGAAAACCCCCTTTAACCCCATTCTCCCACGATTGGATGTAATAGTTTGTGAGGGAAAGAAAAGAAAAAAAAGGCCCACCCAGTTCCCCTATTGTGCTACGTGTTAAACCCAGGGGAAGGCAAAACCCCCATGAGGTAGAAGTCAATTGTCCTCATTCTGACAACGGGGAATAAATCCCTGGATAAACCCCTTTACCAGAATCCTGTCACTATAACTTGTTTTTTTTCGCCTGAAATGATCCGACCTTTTTGAACTCTGTTTTTGAATTTCCCCTGACAATTTCCCTTGGCAGGGTTCAGAGTTTCCCCTGCTCCCAGTAAAAAATTTCCCCTTTCAATGTTTAAAGTAGAAACAAGTTTGTCAGGGGAAAAAGACTTGTCCATCCAGTTCGCCCATTTTGCTAAAGTGTTGCTAAAAAGTTGTCCAGAGGAAAGGGAAAAAACCCCATGAGGTAGAGGGAAAAAGAGGAAGAATTGTCCCCATTTTAGGAAAAAAATTTTTTTCCCGACATGCATATTGTGCTTTAAGTTAGAAGCTTTTGGTCTTTTCAATCCCTTTTTTATTTGTGAAAAATCAAAAATATTGTGAAAAAATTTTGAAAAAAATTTCTATTTTAAAGTTCAAAAATTTCTGGGGTAAAAAGATGTTGTTCCACTCAAAATAGTTTAAAAACAGCATCTACCATATGTCCCCTGTAGGTTGGATCAAATTTTTAATATTTTTTTTTTTAAACTTTAGAGGGCTTAGAAATTCAGTCATTTTTCACATTTTCTAGAAAATTTTCAAAGTAGTTTTTTTATGGACCTGTCCAGTTCTGATGTGTCGTTGACTCCATATAAGAAACTACACCCTTAAAGTATTTAAAACAGAATTTTTGGGAAATTTGTTAAAAACCTTAGGTATTTCACAGAAATGAAAACAAGTGGGGTGAAATTTTAAAAATTTCAATTTTCTTTTTTGGGGAGGGTTTTCAAAATTTTTCCGTTTTTACTAGAACATTGTAGATGTGACCAGGTAAATTAAACTCAAAATCGATTCCCCAGACCCTGATATTTTTAGAGATATCCCATATGTGGCTTTAGTGCGCTATTTGACTCAACCACAGGTCTCAGAATAGGAGGAGCACCTATTGCATTTTGGGGTCTCATTTTCAATACAATTTTATCTAGGCGCCATTACAGGTTTGTGGGCACCCTTAGGTGCTAAGGCTTGATAAACTCCCCTAAAAAGACCCCATATTTTAAACTACACCCCTTAATGAATATATCTAGGGATGTAGTGAGTATATTGACTCAGGTGTTTAACTAATTTTTTTTTGCCTCAGGCTGTGAAAACGAAAAAAAAAAAATTTTTCCAACAATCTGCAATTTTAGTTGAAAATGTTTAATTTTTAGAAGGAATTCTGGAAAAAAGTATCCCAAAGTTTGTTACATAATTTCTTCCAAGTTTGGCAATACACTATATGTGGGTGTAAACTGCTGTTTGGGCACATGGCAGGGCGTACAAGAAGAGAGCGCTATTTGGCTTTTGGGACACAGATTTTGGTGGGTGCCATGTTGCATTTGCTAAGCCCCCAAAGTAGCAGAATAGGTGACACCTTTCAGAAGTCACACAATTTTGGATTCAATACCCCTCATGGGTCTCATCTAGGGGTGTTTTGTGCATTTTGGGCACACAGGTGTTCCATAGTTTTTTTAGCATTGGGCCATGAAAATGAGGGGGAGAAAATACAGTTCCGCCATTGTTTCTTGGGATTAATTTTTACAGCGTTCTCCATGCAGTATAATTGACAGGATAACTTTACTATGCAGGTTGGTACAATTGCAATGATACACATTTTATAGAGTTTTTTATGTTTCATTACTTTTACACAATAGAAATGTGTGTATAAAAAATTTTGTTTTTATGTCGACATAGACTGATAACTTTTTTATTTTTCTGTATACCGAGATGA
The DNA here is from genome assembly GCA_025379985.1 of Phyllomedusa bahiana. Lineage (NCBI taxonomy): Eukaryota > Metazoa > Chordata > Amphibia > Anura > Hylidae > Phyllomedusa > Phyllomedusa bahiana. The sequence continues at coordinate 18,717 of JAODAL010004907.1, forward strand.
TTATGGGCTTGTTTTTTGCAGGATGAGTTGTCATGTTTAATTGGTATGATTATGGGGTGCATAAGATGCTTTTATCACTTTTTATTAAGATTTTTTTAGGCATTTTGAACAAAACACAGCAATCCTGGTAGTGTTTTTTTTATTTTTAACAACGGTCACTATGCAGTACAAATGACATTCTAGCTTTACCCAGCACGTCTATACGATTACAGCGATACCCAATTTGTATATTTTTTTTTATCTTTTACTGCTTTTAGAGAATAAAAAAGGAGAGACATAACTTTTTTACTTTTTTGTGTACAGAGCTGTTTAGGGGCTTCTTTATATGAGTCATTCATATGAGTTTTTGATCGCTTTTGGTGCTTTACTTTTTTTAACTTTTTTAACTTATTTAAAGTTTTGCTCATAGGGGATTTGTAGCAGTGATCCTCAGATCACTGACACAAGAAGGAACAATACAGAGCAGAACTGCTCTGTATTGGTCTCTATGGCAACTGTCACTCACCATGCCCGGCAATGCATTGCGGGCCTGGTGACGTCACAGACAACTCAGGAAGTGTTTTTTTTTCACTCCCTGGGCTGTCTGGAAGGAGATCAGCAGCGACAATACTCACTGCGCCGACAGCAGACAGATGAAGCTCCCTTCTTCTGTCTGCAGCTTAGCTGTGGCAAAATAATGCATAGCGGCAGCTAAGCGGCTAATCACCAGCGGCTCAAATGCACTCCATCCATGGGTGATGCAGCATGATGCCAGCAGTATTATACCACTGGTCCCATGTGAGCTTTCAAGATCTTCATGACGTACCAATACATCAATTTGCGGGAATCCCTTCCCGACCATGACATATAGGTACGTCAAATGTCCATAAAGGGTTAATAAACCCCATGATTTCCTTGGCAGCTGCTGTATACTGCTGACTGCTACAAATAAGTTTACTATCCACTAGGATTCCTTCCTTCTCCATGTCCCTTTTTCCAAGCATTTTTTCCATTTAACAAGCAATCATGGAATTAATTGTTCCTAGTGTTGAGCCGAATTGTTTGGAAAAAGGTTAGTTCGGCACGAATTTTACGTTTTTTCCGAAACCGAGCTGAACCAAATTTTTTGCCACAAGTTCGTTAAAATTCTGGTTTGCTACAGGCGTTCGGCGCCATTTTCAGCTTCCTTCAGTTTTGGTGGCCAGCCAATCAGTGACAGGCACGAGGGGGTTTTAAAATGTCACCATTTATGGGTGTAGGGTTTCTCTTGGTGCTAAATCACTGACCGTCTTACATGTATGTCACTGGATTTCCTGTTGAACACCATTTCCACCTTACTCTCTGTAGTGAATACACTGCGGCCTCTGTGTGCTTATTTGCCAGCAGGCAGAAACACCGTTTTCTACCGAATGTACACAGGAAAAGCTGCGAGTTAGATTAGTCAGGGGTGGGACAGCTAGCTTAGGGAATCTTACACATAAATAGTTAGAGAGTTAGGGAGTTTTGTATAGGTATTTCATAGAAAAATTATGTTTATAATCCTATTTGCACATTGCAAAGTATAGGCATTTAAGACCACTTGATTTGCTGTCATGGTTCTTCCATAAAACCCCATTTCACAGATATTCCATAGAAAAAAATTCTGTTTATAATCCTATTTGCCCGTTGCAAAATATAGGAATTTAAGACCACTGTTGATTTGCTGTCTTTGGAGTACAGTTCTTCAATAAGAGACTGTCAACAAATCTTAACCTTTTTAATATTTATATTTTTGAACATGGAGCGAACTAAAGGTGGTATGTGAGCGGAGCTAGAACTACGAAACAAGGCGCTACTTACAGTGCTTTGGACAACACACAAGCGAGCACATCGTCAGTCGCAGGACCGTCAGGACTGTCATCACTTGGTCGGTTCCCTGTTCTCATTACTGAAGAACGGCGCCAATCCATTCTTCAGTGGTGAACACACCCTTCATCCAGCAGTTTTACCTCCTCTTCCTCTCAGTCAAGGGCACAAATGTCATCATCATCATCATCAGTCCAACCTGAAGGCCAAATGTTACCCAATAAACAGACCACTCTAGATAATCCATATTCCGAAGAGATCTGACACAATGCATTTGGGGTCAGAAGGAATTTCAAAAGATCAAGAGGCCAAAGAGGATGATTTTGTCTGCTCTGATGACCGATCGCTGATGCCTTCAGAGGAGGAGAAGGAAGCTGATCCATTGGCAGAAATTCCGAGCGCTCAGCAATGCCTCTCAGTGGCTGTGGCTTTTTGCCCGCAGCTTGAGGATCTAGACTGTCAGGAAGAGGAAGTCACCTGTGATGATGATGACATTGCGGATGCAACGTGGTCTTTTGAGCAGCAACTGGCGAGTGCATCATCATCATCAGAGGAGGATGATGAGGTAGTGTCAGTGCGGGTCCGGACACAGAAAAGGAGAGAGCGGTCGCACAAGTCCACCGACATTAATCCGCCAGCCATGGTCAGTGGTGGCAGCGAGAACACCGGTACTAGGTTTTCACCGTTGAAGAGGTCCAGGACCTGTGAAGCCTGGGCCTTTTTCTATCGAGCCTCAGATTCACCGACCAACGTCATATGCTGGCTTTGCTTTCAATGCGTCAATAGAGGAAAGAATCTAGAGAATTTAACCACCACCAGCATGAACAGGCACATGCATCTAAAGCATGAATTGCTGTGGAAGAATCACTTGGAGAAAAAAGGCCACACAGGTCCTGGGTTTCCAACCCCCGTGACATCTTCTGCCTCTGCCACTTCCAAGCCCAAGCGTTCCTCTGCTGCCAATGTGCTGGAGCAGCATTGTCAAGCAGCAGTCCCAGACACTGTCGGCCAATCCACCAGCAACACAGTCTACACATTCCCCTTCTACCAGTCTGACCTGCACGATGTACAGCAGCCAGTCCACCAGCCAGCCTTCTGTGTACCAGGAGTGGAAGCAGAAGAAATGCTTTTACCCCAGCCATCCAAAACCTGAATGTCGGCAGTGCCAGACTGTTGGCCTTGGAAATGTTGCCTTTCTGACTTGTGGACACAGATGGGTTCTGCCACGTCATGGTCTTGGCATGCCCACAATATCAGTTGCTGAGCAGGCATTTCTTTGCTGGAAAAGCTGTCCCTGCCCTAGCCCTAGCCACCAGTGCAGAAAAGATCTCAAGCACGGTTAGTTGCATCTGTGTCCACCAAAGTCCATCTCATTACAGACACTTGGACTAGTAAGCATGGTCAAGCGCGTTACATCTCACTGGCTGCTCACTGGGTGAGTTGGATGGATCACAGTGCCTCTGGGGATGATGGGTCACTTTTCCACACTGCTGGGATGGTGCAGAGTCCAGATCCACAACCTCGACGAGTCACATCACGAGCCAAGAGAAACCAGGCCGTTCTGAAATGAATGTGTCTTGGAGATCGTCAACACACAGGTCAAGAGCTGTGGATGGCTCTACGCATTCAGACCGACCAGTGGCTGGGTGCTAAGAACCTGGTGCCTGGCAAGGTGGTGTGCAACAATGGGAGAAATCTCCTTGCTGTCCTTAGGACCGGTAGACTTATGCACATCCATTGCCTGGCACACGTCATGAACCTGGTTGTGCAGAAATTTCTCAAGCGCCAGGGTCTTGACTGTCTGCTGAGGAAGGGTCGAGGTCTTAGATCACACTTCTGGCATTTGCACCCTACTTTGGCACGTCTGGCAGCATTGCAGCGTCATCTGGGTCTCCCTGCCAATCATCTCATTATTGACATGGCAACACGCTGGAATTCCACCTGTCACATGCTCCAGCGATTGTGGCAGAAGCGTAATGCCATTATGCAGTATGAAGTGTCGCATGGCCTCATGAGCAGTGGTGCGGACCTCGGGGTGTTGAGCCATAGAGAGTGGAGGCAGGTGAAGGATATCTGCACTATCCTTGACAGTTTTGAAGACGCAATAAAATGATCAGTCAGGACAATGGCATTGTCAGCTTGACCATTGTGGTCATATTTTTACTGGAACAAGTGTCCCGGCAGTGATGGAGGAGAATGAGGCGGACACAGAGCCTTACTTGCCTGACTGTTTCCCAATTGTATCGGTCTTCTTTAGGCGGTGGTTCGAGGTCCAAGGAGGGTGCAGGACGACAGTTCAGCTCACAGAGAGAGGGGCATGAATGACTGTCAGGCCTCTGTAGATGGTCAGGATGAGGAAGTGGAAGATGATGATGAGGCAGGAGTGGACACCACCGGTACGGATTACCCTTCGGTGTTAAGAGGTTGGCACAGATTTCAAGAGGAGGAGGAGGAAGAAGAGGAGGAAGATCTGGTTAGTGGGAGAACCTTGGCAGCATCTCGCACATGAGTGCTTTGATGCTACATTGCCTGCAACATGACCCATGCACCAAGGCAATCAAAATGAACAGCGATTACTGGGTGGCCACCCTCCTTGATCCACGTTACAAATCAAAGGTGAGCACTTTCCTTTCACCCACACAAATTGACAGTAGAATGTAGGAATGTAGGAATGTAGGACCGCTTCAGGCCCCATACAGCCAAATCGAATGGAGCTCCACCCATTACTACTTTCTATTTTTTGAACATACTTGTGGGCCCCTTTTTTCGATTAGGGCCCATGACAGGAGTATTGCCTGTACTGTCCTGTTGGTACCCCTGGTGGTAGCAACCACTATGGGGCCTGCATCCTGAGGTGTCCCAAAAGCCCCCTTGATACATAAAAGACACCAGTATTGGAAATGGCACATGGTAACTGGCCTGGGTGCCAATAGGACAGTAGTGCTATCAGGGGCTCTAATCAAAAAGGGGTCCACTGATATGTCAAAAAATAGGAACTAGTAATGGGTGGGGCTCCCATTAGATTTAGCTGCATGGGACCTTGAAACGGTTAATAGATGACTGACGGAAGCCCTGGCTACCACTGAACCCCCTATAACTATGTCCCTGCCAGCTGAACCTTCATTTTAGTTGGGATGTTCTTGCTGCCACCACATGTATGACATGTTCTTGGGCCCTGGTTCAAAAAGTGATAGGGGGGCTCCTGCCAGTTACTATGTGTCATTTCCCAATACCGGCATCTTCTTATGTGTCAAAGGGACCCCGTAGCAGCTGCTAGCGCTGCACCTCGTATAGCTAAGCTGTCCTCATCTTTTCAGTTTGCCATAGAAAGGAATTAATTATTTTAGCCTGTGAATTTTTTTTTCTGTTACTCTAAGAGCTAAATTTTCTTCACTAATTTGTTCCATGTATCCATTTTACTCTTATGGAAGGTAATTGCGGCTTCTCCTTACCTCAGTTAGTATAAAAATTAACCTGGACATCATCTCCCATTGACTTTAATGGGGTTCAGCATTCGGCCCGAATTTCTCAAAATTTGGAGTTGGGCCTGAACTCGAATGTTTTAGTGCTCACTCATCTCTAATTGTTCCTTCCCATGTGCATAACCTTTCATTTATCTGTGTTAAACCTCATCTGTCAATTCTCTGCCCAGGCCTCCCACTTATCCAGATCTTTTATTGTTTTGATTGCTTTACAGAGCTTATTATCATCTGCAAAGATTGATATTTTACTGTGCAATCTACAGTATGTGTAAGGTCATTAATGAATATTTTAAAGAGAATAGGGCTTAATACTGATCCCTGTGGTACCCCACCAGCAACAGTGATCCAGTCTTTTATATCTCAGGGATACCAATCTTTTATGTGGCACAGTATCAAATGCTTTAGAAAAATCTAGATATATGACATCCAACCCCGATCCAGTCTAGAACTAACCTCCTCATAGAAGCTGATTAGTTTGACAAGACCGATCCTTTATAAACCCATGCTGGAACAGCGTTAAACATTTATTTTCAGTGAGATACTTCAAGATAGTATCTCTTAGAAAACCTTCATTTTACCTACAACAGAGGTTAAACTTACAGGCCTATAGTTTCCAGGATCACTTTTTGCCCTGTTTTTAATATTGGAAACCCCATTTTGTATGCGCCAATCCTTTGGGACACCCCCCCCTTATTATTTAGTCCATAAAATTAAAGGGTAGGGGCCCTATCTATCACATTACCTAATTCCCTCAGGACCCAGGGGTGTATATCATCAGGACCGCGTGATTTGTCTGTTTTAATCTTCTTAAGACGGAGCTGTACTTCTTCCTGGGATAGACAAGAAACATTTAAGGTGTAGTTCACCTCATCCCTCTGCCCATCAACAGGAATGTCATTTTCCTCAGTAAATAGGTTTGCTTTCTCCTTATTGCCCTCCACAATACCTCCCACACTACTTTTCAAAAGGTCAACCATTTCACTTTAAATATTTCTACTATTTATATAGTTAAAAAATATTTGGGGGTTAGTTTTATTCTTTATGACAGTATGCCTCTTTGTCTCCAGATTTGCTTTCTTTATCATTATTTTATATATTTTATTTTTTTTCTTATAGCTTCTTATTACTTCTTCACTGCCTCCCTGTTTAAATAGTTATTTATTGCCTCCTTTACATCTCTGTTGATCCACATTTGTTTCTTTTCCTGTTTCTAATCATTTTATTTCCATTAGGTATGTACAGTACCTCTCACTGTTGATGCTTAAGATGTTTTTAAAGATCTCACATCTATTTGTTCTTTTATTTTTAAACACTTTGTTCCAGTCAATACGGTTTTTGGACCTCTCTAAGCAGATTAAAATTAGCCTTCTGGAAATTCAATGTTTTTGTGGCTCCTTGACAAAATACTCTATTGAAGGATAAATGGAAGTTTATTACATTGTGGTCACTATTTCCCAGGTGCCCTCTAACCTGAACCTTTATTACTCTGTCATGTCTATTACTCAATATTAAGTCTAGAAAGGCCTTTCTTCTAGTCGGCTCCTGCACCAGTTGGGAAAGGTAATTACCTTGAGTTATTGAGAAAAACTGGTTTCTTTTATGAGAGCTACAGGTTTCAGTTTACCAGTTTATATCTGGGTAGTTGAAGTCGCCCATGATAACAACCACATTATGGTAAGCTGTCTCTTGGTAAGATTACATCTTCCATGGGTTCTGCTATATTTGGGGGCCTATAGTAGACCCCTAGTAAAATTTTATTATTGTTACTACCCCATAATGATTCTACATGCTCATTTCCTGTATTTATATCTTCCTGCAGTGATGGCTTCAGACAGGATTTTACGTAAAGATATATTCCTCCCCCTTTCACTTTTCATGATCTCTCCTAAATAAACTGCGCCTCAACTGCAAATGCACCTCTTTGTGCATACACCCATATGCTTGAGAAAATTTTGGGCAAAAATTAGTTCCTGATATATTGTAAAAGGGGAAGCATCTGAAATTTAAGGGTAGACTTTTTTTTTTAAATGACTTGGTAAAAGAGGCCCAAGCAGACCTGGTCATTAGGAGGTTAAAGGTGTTATCAATGTCATATCAAAAAATGAATAAATTGCTTAAAAGGCTCCATTAAAACAAAAACTCGCGCCACATTCCTCTCATCTACATCACTGTTCGGAGCTTAATGGTGATGTATGTAGAGGCACGCACAGGCTTACCAGGATGTGTGAGTCTGAAACTGGCTGTGGCTCTGTATCATATTTCTATGCTAAATATGTAGAAATTGATAAGGTATTTGTTGCGTGTTCTCTGGTCTGTTCTTGGGTACAAGGACAAATCTTTAGCAGGAAGCAAGGACCTTATATATACAGTGATGTATTATTTTCAAAGCAAGCACAATTTGTACCAAGATACTGGCATACATGTTGTACACCAAATTGATTATTTAAGATCTGTGTGGCTTACATAGAGGTTTGACTTTTTATAAAGGGACTTATTTTGGTGGTATAAACAAAGCCAACTAATAAATAGGTAGACAAGACAGTATAAACATGATTTATCAATTTATCAATACTGTAATAAATCTGGTGCATTTTTAGACTGGTTAAAAATGTCTACGTATTAGACAGTATCAATAAATCTGCCACTTTTTATTCTTCCCTTACTCCATTTCTTGCTATTCTGTTCTGTAGACACCACTGACCCTGAAAGTGTCAACTCTTTGGTAAATGAAGTAAAGAAACATTTGAATGGAAAGCAACTTGATCTGCTGATCAACAATGCTGGAGTCCTAACACACAACAATCTGGAGTCCCAGACCTCTGAGGACATGTTGCGCGTCTACAATGTAAATGTGGTTGGCCCAATGCTTGTCACACAGGTACAGTCTGTATATGTATTGTATAGTTAGGTACAGTTCATAAATTGTAGATTATAGACTATTTATCTAAGTGTAGGGATATACATTATTTTGTTTTTTTGTTAAAGGTAAGACTTGAATAGGTATATAGGTCATTGACTAAATCTGGCCATGGGAGTTGAACACAGTTAGTCAATGAAGTCTGTTCCCCTCCAACTGATGAGTTGTGTCTGGAATGGTACTCTGTTCCATAATTCAATGAATTATTTTACTTGATAGGCATATGAACAGTATGTCCTACCTAACGAGAGAACAGCCAAGTTTCTCTATTTTTGTTCAGCAAATCAAGGTGCTGAATATTTGTGAGTCGTCTAGGTGGTGAGGTGATGGTTTATAAGCACAACTCTTCTATTAGAGTGTATGTGTTATAAGATTTAAAATAGAAAAAAATCTGTTCCAAGAGGTCATAAATCACAGATATTGTATTAGCCTGTGATAATATGCACAAAGGCCCAAAGTGTGGATAAGCCACAATTACAATCTTAAGCCATATATGAATGAACATGACAAATATGACCTGCTTCCTTCAGTACAGCTAATTAGTGAGGATGTCCTGTTAGTTAAATTTAACACAGGGGGAAAAAAATGGCAGAATACATTTTTACCTATTTGGTCTCTTTAAAGTAACTATGTCTAAATGCCCCACATGACCAGCAGGCACTAACAGTCCAGTAAAGCAGGTCCATGATACTTGTTCAAATGAAGGTTATAGGGCATAATGGATAAACACTTTTTACTCACTTCTCCTGGTTTGTCCAGGGAGGCATGGGAGACATGAATATAAAGGGGAGAAAAGTTGCAAAACTAAAATAGATTGTCGGCATGGGACTTTAAAAACCTCCAAACATGCAATGCAGCTTTAAAATACCAGGAGTGTGCTTACAGGGGTTTTCCCAGGATCTTTTTATTTCTATAGAGCTAACAATTTAATGAAATTGAACTTTGTAATTGATACTTACAGTATTAAAAATGATTTACCTGTGCTGCTTTTCAAAACCAGGCAGAGAGCCCTTTACTCCCCTCCTTTCTACTTCCTGCATACCATGTGACATCCATTAATCACCTGCTTTTGCTTCTGCCTCAATGGACACTTTCTAATCATTCAGTAGGTGTGCTTTGAAGCCAGGTTCCGCTCAGAAACACTCCCCTGCAGCAGGGCCGTCTATTCCATTGGGCAGGATAGGCAGTTACCTGGGGGCCCCATGAGCACAAGGGCCCTGCTGGACAGACACCTACCCTGCCCAGTAAATATAGGAGCAGGACTGTGTCTTAGTCTGGGCGACAGCATAAAAGAATTGAGGGACACAACAGATAACAAGTGAGAGTGATCGATCTGCAAGGAGAGGTGAGCGATCATCGGAACAGCAGGACTTCGCTCTGCTGCTCCACTTACATGACAGAGCACAGTGCATGCTCACCTCCCCTCTGCAGCAGAAGAAGCAGCGTCTCAGCTCCCTGTCAGATCGTCTGTGTGTAAGTAGTTTACACACTCAGTCTGCCCACATTGTAAGTTCAGGAGACGGAGATGAAGTGGTGAGGGTCAAGGGACGTGCAGAGAGAGATAATTAAAGTCCCCCCCCCATCTCTTTAGAGCAGAACATCGTGGGGGCTGATGTGAGCAGCAGGACTGCTATCTACTGCTGATAATGACTCTGGCCAGATCCAACTCTGTCCTAAGGAAGGGTCACCTCCACCCTGTCAGATCCCCAGAAAGGCTACCTGTGAAGTCCTGTGTAAGTGCTTTATAATACTTTACATGGGCCATCTATTATCAGGGGAGGAGGGGAAGGGGCTGCCCGCTGCTCCATCAAACAACCCGTTTGCTTAACACCTTAAAACCTTAGGCTATGTTCACATGATGTATTTGCAGAATGTACTTTGTAATATCACTGCAAAGTGCCCGAAGTACACCCCACAAATACGGTAAATCATAGCGATAAAGGAATGCTAAGATTTCACAGCAAATTCCCAGGCAAATACTATGCGCCAGTAAAAAGAAGTGACATGTCGCTTCTTCAGGGCACTTAACTGCCGTGGACTGTGAGACTGAATGGGGGTCCGAGCACTGTGGGAAGTATGTGCTGCCCAGCGCATACTTCCCACAGCAGGCATATAGTGGCGCGCACAGATATGTGTCGTTATACACCGTGTGAACCCGGTCTTAGGCAGGGTTCACATCTGCATCAGAGGTTCCATTTGGAGCCTCTTGCACAGATTCCACCAAAAGTGACAGAAAAAATATTGCAGGACTTTCTATGTTAAGATATCACCCACCATGATGGAAACCCGAAAATCCCATTGTAGCCAATGGAGTCCATCAGGCCTTGTTGGTGTACATTATTAAACAAAAAATCACACGTCACGGGCATTCCACAATGGTGCCTATAAAAACTACACTTCAGCCCGTAAAAAAGTGAGCCCTCACCCAGGTCCATATATGGAAAAATAAAAAAGTCATTGATTACAGAAAATGGTGCCACAATGGAAATGTAAAAAACAAAAAGCATGTTTATTTAAAAGTACCAGTACATAAAGCCTTACAGCATACAGGTAACAGGTCATTTATACTGAACTGTGAACTCCATAACAACAAACCCTAATTTTAAAAATTGTGCAATTCTGTTTTTTTCATATTACCAAGTAACTTTAAGAAGTACATCTTGTTCCCCAAAAAAGAAAGCGCTCGTGTATGAAGACAAAAAAAAAAAAGTGTTAGGTAGGGAGGAAAATAATAACACCACGTTAACAAAAATCTCTGCAGTGGTAAAGGGTTAAATGACACCCATTGATCAAGTGAGTACCTGGTGGGTGCTTTATTCTCTATACATAATATGATTGGAAGAAGTTATCACGGTCTGGGCCAGATGGAGAAAATGGGGGAAAAGGAAACAACTCCTGTCAGAGGCATCAGCTGTGAGTCAATATATTTAATTGTGTATTTTGTGTATTCTGCATTCTGTTTTATCTGTACTTTATAAATGTACTCAGGCTGCAATATGATAGGACTGCAGATTGTGCGCAGTCTGATCACTATATGACCACTGTACAGTCTCCATATGGTGGTTATATTCATTGAAAGTATGCTGGTCATTTTGGTATTTTATTACCGTGTTTTTATTCATCCACAGTCTGCAGGTATTTCCCAGTCCCTGTATGATTGTCTTTTTATATAGAGTTTGTTGGTGCTATTTAGTCACTGTTTGGTGGTATTATAGCGATCTGATAATATGTTATATACAATTAGGACATACACTCAATACAGGCCAGGGGTAACCTTTTTTTTTTTTTTTTTTACCCACACTTGAAGTAGATTACTGTATCTATGTCTGGTTAAAAGAATAAATCCTCTCCGAAGTGTGAAGTAGATGTACTAATCAAATTAGATTGCGCAGCAGCGTTTCTAATTCATTTAAACACCACTGCTGCAGTCTCCGCAGTGTTTAAAGGGTTTATAAGCGGGGAACAGATCTGGCTCTGTTCTCTGCTATTTCCGGACAGTATCAGATGCAGATAGCAGTGTACACCAGCCTTCTATATAGCAGGATTACTGAGTTATCCTGCTACATAGAACATTACCGTCACCCAAAACGTTTGATTATGTCCTGTGTCAGTAAGGAATTAAGTTTATTATCGATAATGTATATATTTGTTTCTGTTAGTGGCTGTGTTGGTTGGGGGGCCCAGCTCACTGCTCTGCCCAGGGGCCATAGTACTGTTAAGATGGCCCTGCCCTGCAGTACACGTGACCTGAGCAGAGAAAGATCTGGCAGCATATAGTGTTGTCATTCTCTCCTTCCAGTCTCCACAGCAGGAGTGATTAGAGAGGATTATTGGCTCTGATTCAATTACTATTCAGGAAGGGAAGATCTCTCCTTAAGGAGAGCACCGAACGAACGGCTTGTAGAGTTTGTTTTGCCTTTTCGCCCCTTTCCCATAATGCCTTGTCAATTACTATTCGTAATTAAAGCAGTAAACAGCATTACAAAGCCTGGGGTGTTGTGTACTGTACAACTATGCACTACTGTTTACATAGTGATTCATAGTGACTCTAGAGTCTAGGTATCTTCATTACTATGTACTGATAGGAGATGTCTTTATGATTTGTTGAAAAGACCTTTCCACCTGGTCAGAAGACTTGCATTGTTTGATTGGCTGAACGTGCATCAGGACCTCTGAGATTATCCAGCAGCAGTCAGAAAAAGGTCTGCCTACTGCTCTTTATATAGTAGTGGTGCCAGGGTAAAACATCATGAGATGTAGGCACACAGCTTGCCTGTGATCAAAATCTGATTCCTGTGGGAGATGTGACACCACCCACCTTTCTTGGATGCTAAATAGGCTATCCAGTGTACAGGAAAGCTGTGTGATGCCACATCAATGATGGGATAGCTGTGTACCTGCTGTGATGGGTGTACATACATAGAAATATATAAACTAAGTTATAGAGTTGTATATGTATTACATATGTTATAGGATGAGGAAAGACTGTTTTTTTTTTTACCATGTTACAAACTGATTGATGCACTGTATTATAACACAGCCAGCTGCAGTCAGCCAGGAAGTGAAGTGGAGCAGAGATGCACGGATATGAGGGATACATGTCTGAGAATGATGATGTAAGGGTTTACAGTGCTCAACAGTGCTGATTGTAAGGGTATGTTCACACAGGGTATGACAGGTTGTGATAATGAAGCGTTAATTACCCTCAGCCGGAGCTCACTCCGGCCGCGGGTGATACGGCATGCGGCCAGCGGTAATATACCGCTGGTCCCACGTCACGATCGTGCGCAGCTCGCCCGCAAGCCCGCACGATCGCCAGGACGTATGCATATGTCCAGGTGCGTTAACCCCCAAACCACCTGGACATATGCATGCATCCAAGGTCGTTAATCGGTTCATCATGGATTCTGTAGCCTTCTGGAACTACAGATTTTGCCCACAGAATCTCTCCAGCTTAGAGACGCAAATACCGTTCCTGGGAGGCTGGGAAAGGGCCGTTTAGAGGCTACAGTGCACTAATGAGGGTGAGAAGGGGAAAGAAATGTCATCCCCCCTCCACACATTAACAATATACAAAAAGCTATGACAAAAATTTGTATGAATAACATTACTAAATAATAGATATACAATTAACAAATAACACCGCTACAAAAAATAATTCAGTGACTGAATAATACCACCATTCTGTTATTGAATAAAAACCATTATACTATGATCAATATTACTGCCATACAGTGGTAGATACCAGTTGTACACAGGCGTTCTGCACACATATAAATGATTCCAGTAAAGTTACATACAGGGACACCAGAGATTTTTCTGTGTCGGGCTCGTTCCCGTTCTTTTCTCCATCTGGCCCAGTCCACCATGATGACATCTCCTGGCCAAAACTCTTTACTATAGAATTTACTAAACAAACATATAAGACTCCTCACTTTTCCAGAACTTCCCTACCAATTCTTACCTGTGTTCAAATCCTCATCTTTAGTGCCCCAAATGGTAATAATGATCCTAATGAGCCTCTTACAGTTAAATTGCCCGTAAACAACTATGGGGCTCCCACTTGTGCACCAAGTTTTAGTCTTGTTTTGTATCCCCATATAGGAGGTAGTTAAATCCTCCAATATAGTAGGTACATCCCCAAACTAGGTAGGTAGATGGTTTAATCTCATTTGATAGGAAGTCCTCAATTAAGTAAGTGTATAGCCCCCCTCGTTGGGGAGAGTTATAGGTCCCCAAATAGGTAGGTATCTAGGTCACCTATTAAGTAGATAGCTAGTTATATAACCCCCCCCCCCCCCCCCAATGAGTAGGAATATATGTACCTCACCTAGTGTGTAGTTAAATAGGCCACCCCTTAGGTGTGTAGGTATATAGGCCCCCTGTTGGTAAGTAGATATGTATATCAGACCCCTGTATCTAGGTATTAATATATAAACCATGTAGGTAGATATAGAGGCCTCCCAGTAGGTATATATATATAAGCCCCTTGTAGCTATAGCCACCCTGTAGGTAGGTAAACATAGCTCCCCTGTAGGTCAGTAGATCTTACCTCCTCTGTAGATATGTATATATCCCCCGTGAGGTAGTTATTGCCCCACCATTGTAGGTAGGTTTATGCCCCTTGTAGGTAGGCCGATATAGCCCTCCTATAACTACGTTTGTGCCCCCTGTAGGTAGATATAGCCCCCCTTGTAGGTAGGTAGATATATACCCCCTGTAGGTGGACATAGCCCCCCTATAGGTAGGTATATGTAGACTCGAGAAGAGTTAAGTTCGAGTCGAACATCTTGATTTTCTCAAACCGAACATTTTACTGTTCGTTCAAGTAAATGTTCAAGTTCGACACACCGTTTTAATAGTTTTCAGCACCGTTCTGCACTTTTGGTGGCCATCCAATCAGCGCATAGCAAAGAGAAGTGTCAAAAATGTCATTGCTGAGGTGTGGGCTCTCAGTGGCTGCTAAAATCACATGACCATGTTATATATATATTTCACTGTATTCCGTTCTGAATGTCGTTTTCAGATCACTCTTTGTACTGTACAGACTGCTCTCTGTCTGCTTGCTTTCATGCAGGCACAAGATTTGTTTACTAGTGATTTTAGACAGGAAAAGCTGCTATTTAGATTAGTTAGGTAGTTAGTAGTTAGGGGGTTCAGTAATTATATACACACTGTCTCCAAATCTCCTTTACAAGAAATATTTTTTAATTAGTGATTGGCTGGTGAAAATTATACTGAGTGAAGAAAACTTAATTTTTTGCAGTTTTTGGGGGGTCAGTAATTGTATAACACAATGTCTCCTAATCTTCTATACAATGAAATATATTTTAAAAAGTGGTTGGTTGGTGAAAACGTCATTTTTGGCAGTTCTAGGGGTGAAATGCCTTTCAAATATACCGTGTGTTATTGTATTACAGATATACATCCAGGAAATAGAGTTCTCTCTGTTGCTAAATCTTACTCAATGCCAAAAAGTGTAATTTTGCCAGATTTTAAGTCCAAATAATGCTGAAATATACCAATGCTTTATTGTGATCCACATACATATACACTTCTCTCTTTTTTATGACATATATATTCTGCCACGCGCAGAGCTATAATGTTTAGCTTTTGAACATGGTGAGAACTAGAGGTGGTAAGCGAGCAAGGAGGGGCATAGGAAGTAGAGATAGAGGTACAAGACAAGGCGTAGTTAAAGGGTGTGCAGTGGTAGCAGCCGCTACGGGCCCTGAATCCTGAGGGGGAACAAAAGCCCCTTTGACACATAAAAAGACACCGGTATTGGAAATGGCACATGGTAACTGGCAGTGGTGCCAATAGGGTAGTACAGGAAGTACTCCTGTCAGGGGCCCTAATCAAAAAGGGTCCCACTGATATGTTAAAAAATAGGAACAGGAACAGGCAGCAGTACCATTGGTGGCAGCGAGAACATGGCAATGGGGAACAGCAAGGTTCCGGTTCAACAAGATTCGGTGGCAGTACCATTGGTGGCAGCGAGAACATGCCAATGGGGAACATGGAGGTTCCATTTCGACAAGATTAGGCAGCAGTACCATTGGTGGCAGCAAGAACATGCTAATGGGGAATATTGAGGTTCAGGATAACAGGACTTCGTACATTTGGTGGTAGTACAGGTGGAGGCGTTTAAAAAAGATTTGGAGGACTACAAGGAGGAGAAGTAAGAGGTGTATGCAGTGCACATCAAGGTCATTCAGGTGTTTATTTCAAAATAAATTCAGCCGTAAGACTTGTAAATCTAGCTGTTGGCAGCAGCAGAATACAATTTGTAGAAGCAGCAGGCACAGGAACTACAGACATGAGATGTAGTGTAGTTTAAATGTGTATTTCACATTGTCAAGAAGACATGCTACAGTTTACTAGTCATCGGCAACTGGGGCAACAAAATGGTCAGAGATCCACGCTTGATTTATTGTTATAAGTGTCAAACGATCCACGTTGTCAGCACTAATGGGATCATCCTCCTCTTCCTACTCCTCCTGTAATCTGTGCCAACCTCTTACCACTGAAAGGTAATCAATACTGTTGGTGTCCACCCCTGTCTCCTCATCCTCCTCCACTTCCTCATCCAGAACGTCACCAGAGCCCTGGTTAGCCTCATGCGCTCTACTCTGTGAGCTGAACTGCTGTCCTGCACCCATCCTAGACCTAGAAACACCACCTAAAGAAGACCTATACAATTGCGAAACAGTCGGCTTTCTACATCCTCTGGCGATAAAGGCTCTGTGTCCGCCTCCTCCTCCATCACTGTTGGGACCTGCTGCTGCAGAGTGCCTAACGCTTGTTCCAGTAAAAATATAACCAGAACGGTCATGTTGACAAGGACATCGTCCCAAATGACCATTTTTTGGCCTCTTTAAAACTGCCAAGGATGGTGCAGAGATCCTTCACCTGTCTCCACTCTCTATGGGTCAACAACCTGAGGTCCGCACCACTGCTAGTCAGGCCATGCGATATTTCATACTGCATAATGGCATTATGCTGCTGCCACAATTGCTGGAGCATGGAGGGTGAAATTCCAGCGTGTTGCCACATCACATATCAGATGGTTGACGAGGAGGCCCAGATCACGCTGCAATGCTGCCAGTCATGCCGATGGAGGGTGCGAACGCCAAAAGTGTGAGCTAAGACTGTCAAACGATCCACATTGTCAGGGGAAAGATGGATACATTTGTCAGTTATCACCCCGCCAGCTGTGCTGAATGTGCGTTCCGAGATAACGCTGGCTGCTGGGCAGGGTACAACTTCTATGGCGTGTCAAGCACACTCAGGTCATTCATCCAGTTTGGACACCCAGAAGTTGAATGGGTCCAGACTAAGTCCGAAAACATCAAAAACGCCCCTTCCAGCTGAACCTCCATGTTCCCCGTTGGGATGTTCTTGCTGCCACCACATATACCTCATGTGCAAAGCTTGCATGCAGAGGCTTAACTTGAAGTTCTTTGGCCCTGGTGCAAAAAATGAAGTGGGGCTCCAATTACCATGTGCCATTTCCAATACCGGTGTCTTTTTATGTGTAATAGGGGCTTTTGTACCTCCTATACCTATGCCCCTACTTGCAAGCTGTCCTCATCTTTTCAGTTAGCCATTGTAAGGAATGAAGTATTTTAACCTCTCAATTTTTTTCTGTCACTCTTAGAGTCAAATTTTCTTCACTAAGTTGTTCCACATATACAGTTTACTGTTATGGATAGTAATTATAGCTTCTCCTCTTCTGTATAGGTATAACAATTATCCCAAACATCATCTCCGATTGACTTTAATGGGTTCGGGTTCGTGTTTGAATCAAACCTCGAGCCAAACACCACTGCTGTTCGAAGTTCGACTCCAACACGGACATTTTACTGTTTCACTAATGGTGAACAGACCCACCAAGAACAAGTTAATGGGACAGTCAGAAGCTGGGAACATGGACTACCGGCCTGACAGTGGCAGTGAGGAGCAGGTGACAAAGCAGTAATTGGCCAGGGCTGCTAAATCCCTTAGTTACTAGATTAGATGGGGAGACATGACCCCAACACAACTCAATGTAAAAACACTCCTGATCTTATGCAGAAGGCATCTAACAACAACTAAACCTGGTGGTGGTTCCTTCAGTGGTAGCAGGCTTAAGACTAGTTTTGAGAGGCACACAGACCGAAGGAAAAAATGTGAAACATAAGGCATATGGAGTGGAGAGCCAAACTTGTATGATACACATTAACAAACATTATCAAAGACTCAAAATACCTAACTTCTTTATAACCTTCAGAGACTATGTGGGCTCTGGCAATATTTTACTTCCAAAAGGCTTTCAGGAGAAGCCTTTGGTGGAAAATTCACTTTTACTGTTGGATATTATGCAAAGTAAATGATCCCCTTCATCTTAACCCCCAGGAACTCACATGGTCCACTAGGATCTAACTATGGATAAATCTAAATGTAAAGGAGGTACTATTTACATAATTATATTGGATACAGTGCCTAAGCCAGACAACAAAACACTGTCAAAATGCACAAAAACAAAACTTAGTAACTGTGAAAAGTAGTGTGTTAACACAGGCATAGCTAGAGGCTCTGGTGCAAAACTGCACGTTGACTACCCTGACTCCCTATAAACCAAGGTTAGGGCCACTACATTTGAATAACATGTTCCTTACTTGGCGTGACAGATGCCTCCAGCATAGCATGCCATGGAAAATTATTCTTACTCAAATGGGTTGTCCAGTGGAAGAAATTTGTAGTAGAGCCAGGCTGCAGGAGAAAAAAAAAAGTTATACTCACCTACATGTCCCCTACCACTGCTGTTCCAGTGCTCCCTGGGATCTGCTCCTCTTTCATTTCAGATTCTCATTCAGACACACAGAAAAAGCTGCCACTCTATTTACTCACTGTAAAGTGCAAATTTCTCTAGTGTAGGAATGAGAACCCAAAAGTGGAGTGAATCCCAGTGAGCTCTGGAGTGGTTGCAGTGGGAGACCTGTTGGCAAAGGATTTTTCGCACAGTAAAACTTTTTCTAGAAACATTGCTTGGTTGATTTTTCTTTGATCAAGAGATAAAGATGATATTATCTCCTCCTCGAGCACATAAATTTCTCTGGTTACAACCACCTCTTCCTGGTCTCTCTCATTGCTCTTAGCTGCCGTCACTCACTCAGTCTGTCCATGGGGAGTCACCTCCTGCAGAGTCTTCTCTCTACTAATAGACTTTAAAAGCTTCTAATTTCGCTAACTAAACACTCTATAGAGCTTTGCAGCCTATGTGATACACTGACATGAGTCCATGAGATTTAAAAAGTGTAACAGGAATAGCTAGGAACAACAGAGCTGTCGTTCACTGATGTGCCAATCACTGCTATAGACCTGCCCACAGCTTGAACAACATGTGTGATTCTAAAGTTGGCTGTGAAACTCCAGGGTGAGAAAACCCCTTTTAAGTATAACTCTTTATTTCCCCCCTCATCTGGTTATTTTCCTCCACTGGACAATCCCTTTAAAAATAATCAAATTCACCAACTGAAGATGGGAAACTATGATACATCATATTTTACAGGCTTCTCATGTATATAAATTATACTTGCCATTTAAAAATGCTTTAAAAAAATCAAGTTTTTGTGTCATGGTATTCTAAGATCCATAATTGTTACGTTCCTTCCATGATGGAAGGAACGTGAGGGCCTTTTTTCTGGCCTTTTTTCCCGTGCTGGGATTGGCAGAGTCTGTGATTTTTTTCAACATTTACCATACAGATTAAATAACATGGCAATTTAATAAAATGGAGCATTATGTATACGGTGATACCTAATATACATAGATTTTAAATTTTGTTTTTCTACAAAACAAAGTTTTTTTTTCATTATTGAAACCAGGTTTTTTTTTACATTTTTGCTTTTTATTTTTTAAATGCTTAAACTGTTTGTTTTTTCCTTTACACCATGCGATCACCAATTAGTCAAGTTTCTTACAAAAGAGATTATTCAATCTCTACAGTTTGGCATAACAAATGAGTGCTTAATGGTAGAAAGTATTTGCAGAATTCTAAAAATAATTAAACAATGATGACAACATACTTTGCCCACTGACTGTGAAGTACCTACATTCTTCATTGAAAGAAAAGATTATTTGGTCATTCAGACAACAAAGAACCCTGTGAACAAATGGAGCAAAAATCCTAATTTGCCAGGACTTTTTGGCTTTGGTACAGAAAGCATTTGTGTCAGTGCTCCAAACACTAGTGGGGGGAGACATAAAAATCCAGCTCCTGTACCCAGGCAAACTGAAAACATGGAACAGATCCATACCTACTCTATTTTAAAATCTCTCTGATGCCAGAGGCAACATCTGCATATGAAGGGTAATAAGGCTGACGGAGGACAACAGAACATTAACATAGTCCCTAAATGAATGATTTTTAATATGTATCCAAATTCATACATTTGTGTTGTAATCTGTCCACACAATGAGTATTTCAAGTCAGAATCCACATGGATTCCGACTTGAAATACTTGGCTAAAACCAACTAAACCATCCCATTGAGCTACTAGCTGGCAGGGACGATTGATGTTGAGTGTGGCTCAGAAGGGGTAATGCATCTCATTGGGAAGAAGCACCACATTAGTGTGTGAGGATGTATTGCCTTTTACACCTCACTGGGTATTTACATATTTCCAAAGGCTTAAGGGAAGAAAGCTGAACTCTCAAGTTCCCTCTATTGAATGTATCAGTCCTCGATTCAAATTCTACTGATTCTACAGATTAAACTGAATCAGAAGTCTACTGATTCTAGCTAAAGACTTCTCCCTATACCAGGTAAGGACCAGTTAAACCATCAATTATATCAACATATTTCTTTATTAAATCATGACTAGAAGTACTGTCCAAAATACCTAAAACTCTGTAGCCTTTTGCTTCTTCAGCCTCCAAACCATTGCAAATAAATTCAGATTCAAGAGGCAACATGTATGAACATTTTCACATAATCTCCAAAAAATTGGGAATCTCGCAAGAGAACAGAGAGTGACTTTTGATCACTATATTTACTATTTTGCCATAGGCAAACTTACACTCTATCAGTTTTCTATCTGTAAAACACTAAAACGTAACTTTTATTATGTATAACTCTTAACCTCTATACACACTTTTTAAAAACCTGATTTCTAACCTCAGCTTTTAAACCCTTTTTGCTTCTAAAAGAAGGAATAGCTCCTTTTTTATTATCAAGTCTGGTGGAGGCCCCAAACCTTATTAGCAGGAAAGCCTTATTATACAGAAATTTACTAGCTCCAGTAAGGGGATCCAAGCCTCCTACTTGGGTAGTCGCCCTAATCTCATGGACACAAAACAAATAAGGCCCCTTGTGACACCCTCTGCAGCAGGTGACACTTATGCAGAGGTGAGAAATCACAATTAAAACGTCATATCTGACCTCCCGACATGTTTCACAGCTACTGGCTTCTCAGGGGTAGAGGTCTGATCACATGTGGTCTAAGCTCACTTCCTTTTATATCATGTTATGTACACACCTATTCAGGTGTCCCCAAATTAGCATCAGAGAATCCACAAAAACCCACCCCCCCTTTTCCGCTCTCCTGCACGCACACTCATAATTATGTGCTGCTAAAGCTGCCCCCATGCTCCAAAAACCCAAACAATCCTCAGACAAATTCACATCTCCATAACGGGCTTGGGGCCCATCTTACCGTACTGCCTGCGCCGACGCATTTGCATCAACAGACACCTCAGCCTGACTGTGATGGGCTTCAGTTCATTTTCTCATATTATTGCAACTGCGTGGCTCACCTTAGAACGGACTAAGCAAAATAGGTGTTACATTCCAGCACACTACCAGCTTTATCAACTCCATAAACCCTTCTTTTCCCTTGTCTAATATGCATATTCATTGGGGAATATAAGTTCATTTTTACTTTTACAGTTTGTCTATATTATCTTCCCTAAAGCACTTCTCCTATATATCTAATATCATTATTTATTTTAATAAAGCTGCAAGCCTTATTAAATATATATTCCATTGTACTGTACACTATTGTCTCAGACTATTTCCATAAACCCCTTCTCTTTTACATGTAATATTCATTTTAATAAAGCTGCAGTTCCTATGGTTAGCCCGCCCTCCCCCTTTGCATGTTTTTCGGCAAGGGGTTTTTCCAAAAAGTTTGAGGAAGGTGTTTAAACAGGGCTTTGACTAGTGACAGAGGACATTTTTTAATCAGTAAAAAGAAGGAAAAAACTGATTTTAATTGTTGTATAGGAAACTTTGAGATGGCCCAATGAAAATGGGGGTATACTTAGAAGAATTAGCCATTTGAGGGCAGATCAGTATTTCTGGAGGTGATTCCTAAATACCCTAGTGTAAACTTATAAAAGAGGAATAAAATCTTAGGGATGAATTGTAATAGTAATTTTGAGGGAGTGGCAAAAAAATTGGTTACAGTTCCAGTGGTAGGGTTTTATCCCTGTGGCAACTGTTATTTGTCCATTCATATGGAAAACTAAAGAATTTTTTAAATTCCCATTGATAAGAGAAGATTTGAGTAAGACAATCATCAATTGTAAAACAGAGGGGTGATTATGGGCTTTTTTACTTGTTTCCCCCAGAGTCATGTGGGAAAAAAAACCAAAAATACAGGGGTTTCGTCATGGGGATCCCGAACATCTGGAGTACTATTAAAACTAGAGGTGACACCCCCTGTGAGACACATTTTGGAAGTACATATTGGTAGAATAGGAGGTGTTAAAATTCTGGGGCAATCTGGTGTAATTAAAGTAGGGGAAAGAAAGGGCGATTGGATGTAGTTTTGTTACAGGAAGAGGCAAGAGGGAAATATATACAGATCAATAAAATTGGAACCTAAAAGGCTAAATGAAGGCTTTTCCATTTTCAGCATTTATTTTAATCTTGTGATTTCCCTATATAAATAATTTTTGAAGAAACATGATATATGTGATTAAGTTCGGTCAGTGGATATAGCCAGTTGAATATATGACTATAGAAAGCATCAGAGTTCACATACGTTTTATCCTCCTACAATCTCTCTGCCCCCCCCCTCTGCCTTTACATTGTCCTCCATTTTCCTGTGTTTGTAATAAATGATGTAGTTGATCCCGGGAGGCCACCGGTTTCTATTTAAACAAAAATTTGGGAAGATTGTATATTGCTTCTTTTGCTGGAGGGGTTTGTTGGCTGCTGAATTCGTAATGGTATATGCACTGGGCGTTGTTGTGCTAACTTTAAACTACAATTATGGGAGTATAGTTGTATTGCAGATGCTTATAGCGTTTGAAGTTTAATATTTTTGCATGCTCCAAAATTGTGAGCTGTTTGGGTGGTAGCCATGACTTGTAAGAGAGAATCTTCAATGGGGAAGTGGTGAGGGGAAATGCAGGAGGGAGGGGGCGGGCTAACAATAGAGCCTGCAGTTTTTTTATAAATGAATCCCGAATATGACATGTAAAGAGAAGTGGGTTTATGGAAATAGTCTGAGACAATAGTGACGTACAATTTTAATATGTTTTAATAAGGTTGCGCTTTATTAAAATTAAATGTATATTAGATATATAGGAGAAGTGCTTTATGGGAGACTAATATGCCCAATAGTGGTACAGTACAATGGAACTTATATTCCCAATGAATATGCATATCAGACATGGAAAGAGAGGGGTTTAGGGAGTTGATAAAGTGGTAGTGTGCTGTGGAATGTAACACCTATTTCTACTTAGCCCGGGTTTAGGGTGAGCCCCACGCAGTTGCAATAATATGAGAGAAATGAGACGGAAGCCATCACGTCAGGGCCTGAGGTGTTGTTGATGTAGTGCGTTGGCGGGGGGCAGTAGGGGTAAGATGGGGCGAAAGCCCGTTATGAGATGGCGAATTTGTTCTGGGGAATTTTTGGGGTTTATGGGAGCATGGGGGACAGCTTTAGCAGCACATATTATGGTGTGCGTGCGGAGGAGGGAGGGGAGTGCTTTTTTGTGGATTCTCTGATGGTAAATTGGTGAGCACCTGATAGGGTGTGTCCCTAACATGATATAAAAGGAAGTGAGCTTAGACCACATGTGATCGGACCTCAAAACCCTGATGAAGCCAGGTTAGCTGGTGAAGCATGTCGGGAGTGGGGTCAGTTATAACCGTTTTAAATTGTGATTTCTCACCTCTGTCTAGAAGTGTCACCTGCTGCAGAGGGTTTTTCACAAGGGGGCCTTATTTGTTTTGTGCCCATGAGATTAGGGACGGACTCCCCAAGTAGGAGGCTTGGAATCCCTTACTATAGCTAGTAAATTTGTGTATCAACAAAAGGCTTTCCTGTAATAGGTGGTGCTCCACGAGGACTTGATAATAGAAAAGGGGCTATTCCTTCTTTCAGAAGAAAAATGGGTTAAATGGTGAGGTTCGACATCAGGTTTTTAAAATAGTGTGTATACAGTAGGGTTAAGGAGTTTATACATAATAAAAGTTTACGTTTTAGTGGTTTTACAGATAGAGAACTGATAGAGTTTAACTTTCCCTATGGCCCCAAAATTAGTAAATTTTAGTGATCAAAAGTCACTCTCTGTTCTCTTGCGAGATTCCAAATTTTTTGGAGATTATTTGACAAGTTTGGGTAAACAGGATGTTCAAATGGGGAATCATTGGAATGGCAGGTTTTTTGAGTAGAAAATTAATTTGGACATTTTTTCACAGGAAGCTAATGCAGTATTTTCTAATCAAACAATTCCATTGAATGAAACTAACATCCATATAGCCTTCAGAAATTAATATAAAAAATTTTCAAACAACAAAATTCGGGCAGGCTGGGAAGTAGCCAGTCTTTGAGACATATATTACAAAACAAATTGTGTATAGAGGATTAGGATCAGTTGAGAACAAATACTATTTTAGAGGACCTATTTTTATCAAAGGGTTGGAAAAAACTGCTAATGAATGTCTCTCTGAAATTGATGAAATACCGGGCAAGGGAAAATGAAAGAATTTCATTCAATAAAATTAAGTGAACAAACCCAAATCAGGAGATAGTGGAAATTTATAACTTTCGGGCCCATCCAGATTTCCCTGAATTTTAGAACAAAAAATTACAAACGAAAATATAGAATCTCTGAGAGAGAAAAATTTAAAGAAAGGAAACCATAACAAAATATTCTGAGGGATCGGAAAGATTTTGATAACAATCAGGTTTATAATTTTGGAAATATAGTAGATTTTCCCACAAACCTAATCTATATTCAGATTTGTCAAAATTCAGATGCTTCTGCTGTAGAAGAATCCTCCAAAAGGTTTTATAATATTTAATATGCAGGGTAAGAAACTGGTTGGAGAAAGGGTCAGAGAAATAAAACAGAGGTTGGGGCAAATAAGGAAACACATAAAAAAATTTCTACTCAAACAGTACAAGATCAGAATCCTCAGAGAGCCAATCAGGAGAAGGAACCAGTGGGAATTTAAATACATTATCCTCTGCTGTATCCAGTGGTGTAGTGGCCCCTGGTGGTGGGAGCACAGGCAAATGATTCAAATGGCAATAAATATGCCATCAGTGGCAGGAAATGGACAGGTTATGAATTACAATGCAAAACTCCAAAACTAGGAGCATTCAAAAATGCAACATGCATCCCCTTTTTTTAGAACCACCAAGGATTTCTTGAGGGATTGAGAGAAGGGGAAATTATCAAAAAATAAAAAGGATGGGCACTTCAAGTGATTAAATTTATCCTTTTTTTTAGATTAACGGAAAAATCAAAAACAGGTGGCATATGGTCTTACGTTCACTCCATTTCCCAATTTAATGAATTTTTTTATGGGTAAAAGATATATTAATCTCTTTGCTAGAAGGTTGGCTTTACATAAAATTCATAAAATGAAAAATAATGATGAAACAAACCTTTAGGAAACTAGAGGAAAAAAAAACATTGGGTGATCCTTGAACAATTTTCAGGTTTGGAAGGTGAAGGAGACCCCATAATTTAAAATATACCCCTTGACAAAATTTGAAACCAAAAAATCCTAGGAATACACCTACGATTATACACAATATAATTTATTGGATACGTTTGTGGAAGTGAGTAACGCCAAGATATAAAGAAAACTAGGCAACTCAGCGACAACCATCTTCTTTAATTTAAAAATGGGAGGGGAAAAAGTAGCTATTGCAGGAATTACAATCTAACAGGGAGGGTAATAGTCAAACCCAGTGACAAGGGGTGGTAATATTTGTCATCTTAAAAAAGTGGGCTATATAGCAATGGTTGGAGAATATTTGATGAATTCAGAGACATATGAGAGGCTTTCAGAAAATCAACCAATGAGTATGTGAAGGAATTAAAAAGGGTTTTGGATCTGGGGAATTTTAGAAAAAATTAATTACTGAGGAGGAGAAGAAAATTTATGCTAAATGTGAATCCTACTATTTGCTTACTTTTTATGCATTACCAAAATGTGCATAAAGAGGTTGTGCCAATACCAGGAAAGACCGACAGTCTCAGGTAGAAATAATTTAACAACAAGGACCCCAGACAGTATTGTTGATCGTTTAACTGATGCCCTTTGTCACTGGCCTTCCTTCATATGTTAAAGATATGAAGGATACTGTGATGAGAATTAACAAAATTAGTGGCGAGTGAAAGTACATTTCTTGCGAGTTTTGACGTAGAAAACCCTTTACAGTAACATCAGACATGATCTGGGCCTGAAAGCATCAAGTATTTTTGATACAAGAGGTACACAATTTACGGAACACAATGATTTCGTTTTACAGTTATTGGATTTGTTTTGACACATAACTTTTTTTTGTTTGATGGCACCTTTTATCACCAAAATAAAGGGAGCGAATGGGCACAGTCGTGCACCAAGCTTTGCTCATTTATTTTTAGGTTGGGGGAGGTTGCTATTGTTTTTTCTGAACACTTTGAATATTCACCAACGGATTTTATTTTGGGGGGCGCTTTTTGATGATATTTAGATTTTTTGGGACAGTAGTGAAAAATTATTCATGGATTTTGTATCTAGATCAATGATAATGAAATTGGGATGAAATTCACTGATTGTTTGAAAATTCATCGGGAGAAAATAAATTTTTTGGATCTTGAAATTATGTTGGATGAAAACAAAGCAGATTAGACAAAGATAGTTCGGAAAATTTCGGCTACCAACAGTTTTTTAATTTTTCTAGTTGGCATCCACCTTCTCAGAAAAAGGGATTCCATAGGCCAATTTCTTAGGCTCGTTGGAATTGCTCTACTTTATAGGTTTTAATAAAGAATGTATAAAGTTAAATGCAAAGTTTTCAGGCAAGGGGTTTATCCATAAAAAATGTTTGAGGAAGGCGGTTTAACAGGGCTTTGACTAGTGAAGAGGACATTTATTTTAAACAGTAAAAAGAAAAAAAAGGAAAAAAACTGGATTTAATTCGTTGTTTAGGTTTCCTTTGATGATAGAGCCAATGAAATGAGGGGGTATACTTAGAAGACATTGGCCACATTTTGAGGGCAGATCCAGTATTCTCTGAGGTGATTCCCTAAATACCTAGTGTCACTTACAGAAGGGAAAAAATCTTAGGGATGAATTTGTACATAGTCATTTTGAGGGAGATGGCAAAAAAAAACATGGTTACCAGTCTCCGGTGGAAGGTATATCCCTGTGGCAACTGTTCATTCTGTCCCATTTCATATGGAAAACTAAAGAATTTGTTAATCCCATTTTATAAGAGAAGATTTGAGATTCACAATTGTAAAACCAGAGGGGTGATTTTTTGGGGCTATTTTGTACTTGCCCCAAGATCTATGTGGGAAAAACCATACAGGGGGTTCGAAAACATCTGAGTTACTTTTTAAAACTAGAGGTGACACCCCCCCTAGCGAGACACATTTTGGAAGTACATAATGGTGAATAGAGGTGCTTAATTTGGGCATCTGTGTAAAAAAAGCAGGGGAAAGAAAGGGCGATCTGGATGTAGTTTTGTTTTCAGGAAGAGGCAAGATGGATATCAACTCAATACATTGAAACTTAAAGGCCTAAATGAAGGCTTTTCCTTTTTTAGCATTTTTTTTACTCTTGCTGATTCCCTTATATAATAATTTTTGGAAGAAAACATGATATATGTGAGTAAGTACGGTCAGTGGATATAGCACAGTTGAATATATGACTATAGAAGCATCAGAGTTCACATACGTTTTGTGCTCCCTCCCATCCCCCCCCCCCCCGGTGCCTCTACGTTGTCCCTCATTTTCCCTGTGTCTTGTAATGATGATAGGTATTGATCATGTGAGGCCACGGTTTCTATTTAACAAATTGGGATGTATGTATATTGCTTCTTTGCATGGAGGGGTTTGTTGTCAGCTGAATATATGATTCAGTTCAGATGTTGTATATACCATACGGGTATATGCACTCGCGTTGTTGTGGCGAGACGCAGCCCGGGAGTAGATTACTATCTATTCAAGTATATGTTCATCTATGTATAGATTTATTGTTTCAGCTCGCTGCGTTGATTTTGTGCTAACTTTAAATACAATATATGGAGTATAGTTGTATGCAGATGCAATAGCGTTTGAAGATACTAATATTTTTGCATGCTCCAATTGTGACATAATGAATTAGGTGGCTAGCCGTGACCTGTAAGAGAGAATCTTCAATGGGGAAGGTGTGAGGTGAAACTGCAGGAGGTAGGGTGGGCTAACCATAGAGCCTGCAGCTTTATTAAAATGAATATGAATATTACATGTAAAAGAGAAGTGGTTTATGGAAATGTCTGAGACAATAGTGTACAGTACAATGTAATATGTATTTAATAAGGCTTGCAGCTTTATTAAAATGAATATGTATTTTAGATATATAGGAGAAGTGCTTTATGGGAAGATAATATGACAATATTGTACAGTACAATGGAAATTATATTACCAATGAATATGCATATTAGACATGGAAGAGAAGGGGTTTATGGGAGTTGATAAAGCTGGTAGTGTGCTGTGGAATGTAACACCTATTCTGCTTAGTCCGTTCTAGGTGAGCCATGCAGTTGCAATAATATGAGAGAATTGAGACGGAAGCCCATCACAGTCAGGGCTGAGGTGTCTGTTGATGCAGTGCGTCGGCGCGGGCAGTACGGTAAGATGGGGCGCAAGCCCGTTATGGAGATGGCGAATTTGTATGAGGATTGTTGGTTTATGGGAGCATGGTGGCAGCTTTAGCAGCACATATTATGAGTGTACGTGCAGGAGAGTGGAAGGGGGAGTGGGTTTTTGTGGATTTTCAATGGCTAACTGAAAAGATGAGGACAGCGTAGCTATAGCAGGTACAGTGGTAGCAGCTGCTACGGGGCCCCTTTGACACATAAGAAGACACCAGTATTGGAAATGGCACATGGTAACTGGCAGGAGACCCTTATCACGTTTTGCACCAGGGCCCAAGAACATGTCATATATGCGGTGGCAGCAAGAACAGCCCAACGGGGAACATGGAGCTGGCAGGGCCATAGTTATAGGGGGTGCAGTGGGAGCCAGGGCTGCCGTCAGTCATCTATTACCCGTTTCAGGAACCCATGCAGCCAATGGGACCCCCACTCATAACTAGTTCTTATTTTTAACATATCACTGGGCCCCTTTTTATTAGGGCCACTGACAGGAGCACTGCCCTATTGGCACCCCTGGCACCCCTTTTACAGTAGCCTGATCCCAAAACCAGCAAAAATTACCGTTTGGACACTCAGAATAAAATTTGCAAGAAGAAATGAGTATCTGGAATAAGATTTTTTTTCAATAGGACCGTTGATTTTTTTTCAATGTCTAATGTGTATTTCACATTGTAAAGAAGACGTGACATCGGCAACCGGGGAGACAAAATCGTCAGAGATCCACGCTTGATTCTTTTGATAAATGTCAAATGATCCCCATTGTCAGGGGAAAGATGAATATGTTTGTCAGTTATCACCCCGCCAGCTGTGCTGAATATGTGTTCCGAGATAATGCTGGCTGCTGGGCAGGATAAAACTTCTATGGCGTGCCGAGCAATTTTGGGCACGGAATGAAATTTTCTGCAAGAAACCAGTATATCACAGCATTTTCTTTTGAGAGATTTCCTAACAGTGTTTTGGTCCCACAAGCTGCCCCCCCCAAAACTGCGCAAGGAACTTTTGGGCAATGAAAAGAGAAAAGTAAGCAGCAATAGCAAAACCCCTAACTACAAATTCCCTGGGAAATTTCCCTAATCTTGCTGAAACCCCCAACCCTAACTAATTTTATCTAGCAGCTTTTTTTTTGGAAAAAGGGCGGGGAAAATGGTGGGTCTCCTTCTTTGAAAAAAGCCCCAGCAGAGAGACAATGTGTTCATTCACAGTCCCCTAATCATAGGGGCATTCCCGGGAAATAATTTGACAAAACATAAAACGGGTCATGTGATTTTAGCACTAAGAGATCCACACCCCCTCACCCGGAACGTTTTTGCCCCCTCTCTGTTCTCGGGATTGACGGGGGGGGCCGCCAAAGGAAACAGGAAGCAAGAAAATACTTGATTTTTAATTTTCCGATTTTCATTTTTTTTTTTTCCCTCTTTAAAAATCGCAAACCATTTCTGGTTAAAAAAAACCACAATGCAGTAAATTTCTTTTTAAAAGTTCTTTAAAAAAAAACCCCTTTTAAAGGAAATTTTTACACCAAAAAGAAAACACCCAAAATGCGGTAATGACCTAAAACCCCTTTTTTTGAAAAATGGGAACCAAAAAATCACCTTTTGCGCTAGTCTCCTGGAAACTATACCTTTTTTCCCCAGGAATCCTAAAAAACATAACAGCGGCACAGAAAAAATTTACCCCCGAGCTTTTAAAAATTATTTGGTGTAAGCCACCCTGGGCCGGGACCCTTTGTTCAAAATTAATTCTTTTTTTAACTTGGCTTGGATCATTTCTCCCACTCACCAATTTATTAACCAGTTGATGTTTTAAACCCGTACTGGTTGGGGGTTCGGGGGATTCGTTTGGACCACCCAAGGGGATGATATTTAAAGCCACGGCCGGGGAGCGGAGCCCCTTAAAACCCCCCCTATTCACCAGGGGCCCCGCCGAAAAAAGGGAAATGGACTTGCTGCTCGTGGGGCAACCAGGTCCTACCGCCGACATGACTTGCTTGCATGGGGGCCCCGGGGAAAGGGGGAGGTACAAATGGGAACCCAAAGGGGCCCATAGCCCGGGGACGGGCGGGAAGGCCCGGGGCAGGCAGAAAGGGATTCGTGGCCCAAAAGATGGGCAAAACGGCCCGGGGGCAGGGGGCAAACAGGCAAGGTCAAAAAACGTAGCGGAAGGGAAACGGGTACACGGGAAATCAGACGGGAATTTTTCCAACACCTAAACAAGGCAAACCAAAACCCCCAAAACCCAATCGGGTAGAGATTTGCTGGGGGCGTTTTCCCATTTTTTAGGACCAGCGCCGGAAATTTTTGCCCCAAATTTAAACCGGGGGAACGGGCCCCCTTTTTCCAATCCAAACCGGGCCCTTTCCACGCGCCCCTAGGGGAGCGGGTTTACGCACGCGGGGGCCCGGGGAAAGGGCAGGACCACGTAAAACCGAGCGTGGAGGGGTAAGGGGGCTGGGTGCCGGCCCCTGGGGTGGCAGGGGGGGGGCCGCAGGGGGCAACGGAAACCCCTCAGCCACCCCCATGACAGAAACCCCCCCCCCCCCACCCCTAGGTCCCTCCCATTTTTTTTTGGAACTTAGAGAGGAGATCAGGCACAAAATTGGGTTTTGGGGGTTTCCCCCTTTAACGCCCCTTTGGGGCCAAAACCCCTTTCCCAAATCTAAAAAGAAAGAACCGTTTCCCCCCTCATGCCCTTTTCTGAAAAAAGCATCTTTTTTAAACCTCAAAAAATTGTTACAGCGTTTGGCCCCTAGGAAAGGCGAGAAAAGACCCCCATGGGGGGAAGCGATTCAGCACCCCCTTTTTTTAAAAGAGAGAGACATAAAAGGGCTTTCGGGATATGCAAAATTTGGGAAGGCAAGAAAGAGCTTGTAGGACAATTTGGTTTTTATTTTGTTTGGAGCCCCCCAAAAAAGGGAAACCCAAAAAATTGGGGCCAAAATTTTTGTAACGGGCACCTTTGAAGCGAATGTACTTGGCAGAAAAACCAAACCCTATCCCCCCCCGGTTTAAAAATATGGGCGGGGGTTTTCTCGGGAACCTGCCCAGCCTGGGCCTTGGTGCGAGCGGAGGCCCATAAAAGGGGCCTGACGTATGATTTGGGCCAAAGGGGTTTGTGCCCCCCGTACTTGGGCATCAACCCGGCAGGACGGGAAACGAGATAGCCAAGGGAGAGGCGGGCGGGGATGTAGCCCAAATAACCCCAACAAAAAAGGGGGGTTTCCACCAGTCTCTGGGCCCAAGGGAAATTTTATAGGAAAAATTCCCTCCCCCAAAGAGGGGGAGATCAAACCATTAATCCTATGGGCGGACAAAAAGTCCCCGTAAATAGGGTACCTAAAATTTGGGTTAAACCCCTCTCTCCCCTCCCTTGGTTTTTGGGAGGGTGATATGCAGCCCGAGAAGTCCAGCGAACCTGCAACTGAGCAAAACCGAGCCCCCCAGAAATTTTGACACAAACTGGCCCCCCCTATCTAAAACCCAATATGCAAGGGAAGCCCTGTAACCAAAAAATGGGGGGGAAAGAAGTGCTGGCCGGCTGGGCGCAGATTTTTAAACCCGGGCAGGGGAACAAAATGACCCCACTTTGAAAATCAGCCACCACCCAATGACCTTTGGTTTCCAAGGGGGAAACGGGGGTCATTAAAAAAAATCCATGGAAAATTGGGACCAACTCTTTCTGGCCCCGGGGAAGGGGCCCCCCGGGAAGGGCTACCCCGCGGGTTTTTGAGACGGGGGTTTTGGGGTTTACGGGCACCGGGAGGAAACGGGCCCCAGAACAAAGCCCTCAAACCGCCCTTTGACCCCGAGGGGTGGGCCCCACCAATATTACCCGAGAAAAACAATTTTTAAGGATTTGGGTGGCCCCCCGGGAGGCCCCCTTTTGTGAGAAGGAAAGGGTCCCATTTAAGGTTTCCCGGGGCCCCAAGGCGGGAAGAACGTAGGTTTTCCCGGGGGGTAAGGGTTTGAAGATCCAGGGGACCGCCGTGGGGAGCCGTTGGAGGAATAAGGGGGGCTGCAGACGGCTCAAGCCCACAAAAATCCAGATCTAGAAAAGGGCATTCCCCCCTTTGACCTCTTTTTCGGCAGGCCGAAACTAAAGGGGAAGTTAAAGCGGGGGGAAAGAGCGCCCCCCCGGGCTTGGCCCGAGGTTCAAAACCTGAAAAATTTGGGGAAATTTCATGAGTTTTTTTTGTGATGGGTGAAGTTTCTCAACAGGATGGCGACCCCCCCTCCAGCGGGGTGCCCGCCTTTCCCGCCCAGGGCAAACTTTATGGCCTTTGTTCACGATCACCGTTTTGTGTAGTTACGTTCGCCCCCCAAGTGAAGGTCTTGGAAAAGAAGCCACACCCCCCCGGCCCCAAATTTTCCCCAGAGGAGGACTTTTAAAGAAGGCAAAACCCGGCCGGGAAACCCTACTGAGGAAGGGGTTCCACTTCTGGGACAAATGGAGGGCTGGGGGTCGGGGGCGAGACAAAAACGGGACCCCCAAGAAAAATGCTCCCCTTTAAAAACTTTTAAAGGTTTCCCTTTGGGCCCCTTCGGGCCCCCCAGGATTTGGGGTTAGCATTCTTCTTTTTGGGGGGGCTATCACTGGGGCACCACGTGGAAGAATTTGGGGATAACTGCCTGAAAAATTTTCTCCAAACCCCAAAAAAGGGCCGCCATGGGCCCCGGGCCCAGCCCCCCAACCCCCCGGGGCCCCCTGCAGGACCGCTGAAAGCTTGGAGGGATCCATCGGAGACCTTGTTCCGAAACGATTTTACCCTAAGAAGGATAGGGAGGTGCTTTTTAAAAAAGGCATTTCCCCCAAATTTGGCATTTAAAGCTGGTGGGGGCTGCGGAAGAATCTGAGCACCTGGCGGACATTGGGGGCGGTGATTTCCCAGATCGGAAGAAGATTAAAATTTTTCGTCCAGGATAACAAAGACCCCAACATAGAGAAAAGGGCGCGGAAGATCTCATTGAAAGAAAAATTTTGGAAAAACCGCCAAGGTTGGGAAGGGAAAAACCCTTAAAGAATTTAAATTTAAAAGTGGCCATCCCCGGTATTAAAAAAACCCCTCTTCCATTCGCCCCCCCGTTAAAGAATCAAGTTGTAAGCACCGCGTAAATCCAAATTTTGGGAAAAATTTTTTTGCGCCCCGTAGAGGGGATCAAAACAAGTTTCCCCAGATTTAGAGGCAAGGGGGGACGATTTTTTATGGGTGAAATTTTAATTTTTGTCCACAATAATCGTACAGGGCCCCGGGGAGTTTCCCCCTTTTCTTTTCGACAAAGAAAAAAACCAGTCCCCGCCCCAACGAAAGGGGGCTTACCCTAAAAAGCCTTTACCCCAAAAATTCCCCCCCGGAAAAAAACCCGAAAATCCCGGGCCCCGGGTTTCCCCGGATAGAAAGGGGGGTAGACTCTGCTCGAAAGGGGGATTTGTAAACCCCCCCGGGGTTTCAGGTCAATAGGACAGTCGACACGGGCCGGATGCGGGGGAAGAGTTTCGGCCCTTTTACCCAAAAAACTTTGGCAAAATCCTGGGAAGGGTGGGGAACCCCCAGAGGCTTTGGGAAGGGTTAATAAGAGGCAGAACGTGGGCAGGACGGGGTTTCAGAGAGGCAACGTGAGTGGCACTGGGGCCCCCCCCCGGACAATGTCGCCCAGTGGTTTTCCAAATTCCCCGAGTCGGAGCAGCTCTTCAACCCAAAGGAACCCAGGAGGATGTCAGAAGAGGGGGAGCCCAGGCAGGGAAAAAAAGTTTTAATCTCTTTGTGTAGACACCTATCTGCAAGGTGAGAGGCAAGTACGCAACCCAATAGCATCCTTGGCCCCCTTCGCCCTGACAGAGGAGAAAGAACCCTGGGCCCTTCCCCCGGGGAAAGGGGGCACCAAGACGAAAAATTGGATTCCAGGCGAAATTCCGAAAAGTACGGGGAAAGGTCAAAACGGGGAGAACCCCACCTCTCCTGTGGCCCTAGGTGCCGGGGAAATTTCCCCCCGTATCGGACCCCGTCCCCCTGAAGTGGCCAAACCGCCACAGTAGTAAAAATAGCTTCTTCGAAAGACGCTGCAACGTTTTTCTGGGTTTAGGGGGGCTCTTTGACCGCTTTTGGGTTTCATCCCCAGGGGAAACCCTTGGCGGAGGGAAAATGGAGGTCTTGAAAAACGGGCGCCAGAAAGAGGTAAACCGGGGTGGTTGGGTGACCCCTTTCCCCTTTGGGGGGCGAATCCCCTTGTTGTCTCTCAGGCGAACCATATGTCCAAAATTTGGGTGGGCCAACCGAAACATTCCCCTCCCGGGCTGGGATGGCAGGTTTCCCCACCAGCGAGCTTTGTCTTTAAAATTTCCCCCGAGAGGCCTTGCCCGAAGGGTTTCCCCCCCCCCAACCCCTCTTGTTTCCATCCAGGTTTAAGAGCTAAGGTGCGGAAATGCCCTGGAGTTTTGGGCCCGGGGCCCTAGAGTCCCCCGACAGAGACGGAAAAGAGCTGCAAACTTCGGAGGAGGTTTCGGGCCCCCGGGTTCCCCAAGACCCCTGCGGAAAACCCTGAAAGGGAAAACTTGGGGATTAAACCCGTCAGAAAGGATCTCCCGGGCCCCCTAAACGGAGTGGGGCCCGGCCAAGCTTTTGCCCATTAGGAAGGGTAATTATTGAAGGCCACCCCTTTGCCCCCTTGGTTTGGGAATTGTTTCCCCAACTTTTCAATTTAACTTTAGCACTGACTATGAAGCCCCCGCACTTCTTTGGGGCTCCATCATAACGTGGGGAAAGGGGGCGGCAGATGGGAAGAAGGTCCCGGTGCCTTTGGGGCAGGTAGAGCCATT
Source organism: Phyllomedusa bahiana (assembly GCA_025379985.1). Classification (NCBI taxonomy): domain Eukaryota; kingdom Metazoa; phylum Chordata; class Amphibia; order Anura; family Hylidae; genus Phyllomedusa; species Phyllomedusa bahiana. The sequence goes on from JAODAL010004907.1 coordinate 54,389, forward strand.
CTGGGAGGAACCAAAATGGGGGGCTGGGGTTAGCGGGAGGCCCGGCAAAGGGAGCGGGGCCGCAAGGGGTCTGGCCCCTCAAAGGCCCCCGAGTTGGTTTTAATACCCCCCCCCCCCCACCCCCCAAAGGCCCCTCCCCCAGTTCGGGGCCCCCCCCCCCCCCCCCCCCCCCCCCCCTTATAAACCCCCCCCCGCCCCCCCCCCCCCCCGGCCCCCCCCCAAAAAAAAAAAAAAATTTTAAATCCAGATGTAACTTGAAAGGGGGTTTGGGGGGATTTTTCTGGGCCCCCCGCAAGCATTTATAGTTTAAAACCAAAGCCAGGGAGCCCGGAGTCAAAAGTAGCCCCCGGTAATTTTACCGAGCCCGGGCAAAGCGGGGTGGGGCTTTCGCGGCGTGAGGGTCCAGGGCGAAACCCCCGACTGACTTTCTTGCGATGGCCGGGCCCGGGGGACTGCGAGGGACAGAATCGGGAAAACCAAAGGGGTAGTTTGGGGACGGCAGGGTTCCCGGGCAGGCGGCAAATTTGTGGGCAAAACCCCGGGGAGAACCGGCCCCCGGGGGCCCCCGGGGGAAAACAGGGAAGGTCAAGGGAAAAAGCGGGGAAAGGACTGTTCACCGGGGAAAAAAGACAAAGGAAATTTCCAACACCAACAAAGGCAAAAAGCCACCAACCCCAAACCGGGGGAGATTGCTGGGGGCGTTATTCCTTAAAATAGGACCACAGCCGGCAAATTGCCCCCAATTTAAACCGGCGTCCCGTCCCTTTTAAAATCCAAACACCCCCGTCGCGCCCCAAAGCCCCTAAGGAGCGAGTACCCCCGGGTTTCCCGGGGCCCGGTAGGGGGCAGCGTCCCCCGGAACCCCTTGGATGGGTAAATGGCTCGGGTCCCGGGACCTGGGGGGCAAAGGGATGGCCCGTGGGTTAGCTGCGGGAACCCGCCCGGACATCCTGCGGGCAGGGGGGGGGCCACGGGGGAAAAGGGAAACCCCGCCAGCCCCCATGCCCAACGGGCACTGGCTAAAATCCTTTACTGGACTTTGCCCCCAAAAACAACCCCCTCCCCCCCACCCCCACACATTTCTCCCTTTTTTTTTTTATACAAAACGAAAAAAACCCACTAGTACCTCTGCCTTTTTTCCTTTTCCCCATGAGCACCCTTCCCGTATTTTTTTAAATTTAAAGGGGTCCTTATGCTCGATTTTTTTTTTTTTGGCATTTTTTATTTTTAAAAAGAATTTCTTGGGATCTGTTTTGCTGTCTTTGACCACCTGCCTTTTACTGTATTTTAGCCCGATTTGATCAAACCTTTTTTTAAACCCGATTTTATTAACTTCCCTTTTTAAATTTTCCCAAAAGGGTAATTGCTGATTCCGCGACATATTTTAAAAACCTTTTTTTTTTTGCCCTTTTAAAAAGAAATTTAAAAAGCCATATTTGGGTTTTAATTTTTAATCTTGGGGGCCAATTTAGAGAAAAGGCCCCGACCAAATCAATTTTAATTTTTTTTTACTAAAGTACCTTTTGAAAAAGGATTGCCAAGTTTTTTGTCCCATCTTGGCACCCGCCAGTTGAGTAAGTTTGGCACAGTTGAGTAAGTTTACTGTTTGCATATCCCAAAAAGGGAAAAGTTTTAAACCCTTTTTTTATAAAAAAGGGGTTTGGGCTCTGATGGCAATTGGGTTAAAAATACCCCCCCCGTTTTGTAAAGAGAATTTTTTTGAGGAAAGACACAAAACCCCAACAAGCTCGCAAGGGGGTTTTTCACAGGTTGGCTTCCCCTTTCCCTGGAAAAAACACCTTAAGAACTCACAAGTTTAGTACTTTGTTTTTACCACCAAAGGAAAAAAATACCCGGTCGGTTTTTCCGACCGGGAATTTTTCTGGTTTGTGGTGCCCCCCCCCATTCCCATTGACATTTACATGCACATATTTTTTCCTTAAAAACCCGGGAGAAGAAGTGCAACACAATGTTTTTTTTCCCGTTTGGGGCCCCTTTTTTGGAAAACAAAACCATCTGAAAAAAACGGGACAAAAATTCACCTAAAATTTTTTCTTTAAAACACTTTTTAGGACCCCTGAAAGTAAAGAAAAAAATATCCCGCTCCCCCCCAAAAAAATTTTTAAATGCAATCTCCCATATAGATCGCATCCAAAACGACAACCCTTTTTCCCCCCCCATCATTTTTTAACCCCCTTAAAAAACTTGGGTTTTATCAAAACTCCAGGTTTTTTTGGGGTTTAAAAAAAACCTTTTTACACTGACCCTCCTGCAGCATTTTGGGCCCCCAAACCAAGGGTCACTTGGGGGAAGGGGGGGGTCAACCCCTTTTAATTTGGGTTTCGATAACTAAACGGGGCACAAAGGGGGGAGCAATCCCTTTCCCGTGTTCCTTTTTCACGACAAAAACCCCCACAAAACCGCCCCGTGTGGGGTTTTCTCCAAACAGAAAAAGCCGGGGAAGGATAGAATTCCTTCCGGGGTGTCTGTATGTCACCCAAAGCCTGACCATTGCCCTGTGGGGGGAAAGGCCGGGCAAGGGGAAAAGGGCCCGTTGCCATAGCAATAAGCCCGTGGGATTGTTTCTAAATACAAATTTATTTTTTCCCTATGGGGAAAAAAAAAGAAAGGTTAAAAAGTAAAAAAAAAATTTAAAAAGTTTAAAAAAAAAAAAAAAAAAACCCGTAAAAAAAACAAACACGAAAAATAAAATAAAAACACGTACAAAAACCCTTTTCCCCCCCAAATAGTCCAAAAGGCCCCTAAAAAAATAAAAAAAAAAGTACCCCCTATTTGGTATCCATGGTTTAATAACCTGCTTTATAAATCGTCATGTTAATTAACCCCGCCCCCGCCGAACGCCATAAAAATAATAAATTAAATAAACCCTCACCCGAATTTGCGATTTTTGTTCCCTTCCCCCCCAGCATAAACAGGGAAAAAAAAAGTGATCAAAAGCGGGTATAAAGCCAAAATGATGCTAGTTAAAAAAATCAGTCCTCCTGCAAAAAAAATCCCTTAAAACAGCTTGTATACGAAAAATTTTAAAAAATTATCAGAAACAGCAATGCATAATTAAAATTTTTTACAAATAAAAACACTATTTTTTTTAAGGGGCCTTTTAAAATAAAAAACCCATATAAATTTGGGGAATCGGGCCCTAATCGTAACGACAAATAAAAAAATAACTTGTCCACAGATACTGCCCCGGTGAGGGGCTGTTTAAAAAAAAAAAAATAAAAAACACTACTAGAATGGGAGTATTTTTTTTTACCTTGCCTTCCAAAAAATGGATTTTAAAAGCGAAACAAAAGGCCTTCTTCCCCTCCTCCCCCAAATATGATACCAATTAAAAAATGAATTTATCCCCGCCCAAAAAAAACCAACCTCCCCCCCCCCTCTCCTATAAACCCCACCAAAATTGAAAAAACATTATTTGGGTCCCAGAAAATGTGGCAAAATTGCAAAAAGCATTTTTTTCCCGTTTTGAATAAAAGTGTTTTTTTTAATTTTGTAAAAGCCCGTAAAGTATATTTAAAAAATTTTACAAATTGTGTATTGGGGTGGGAATCAAATCCCAAAGCCTGAGTAAAGCTACATGGGCATTTAACTGCACGGTGATGGGTGTTTAAAAAAAAAAAAAAAAAACACAAACCCGGGTTTCTGTATTTTGGGTTTTAAAAAAGCTTTACAAAAACTTAATAAAAAATGATTGAAAAAGTTCATTTTTAACCCCCCCATAAAATGGTACCCCCACCCCGGGGTAAAAACCCCATCAAAACATAACCCCCAAAAAAAAAGCCCAAACACAGGGTCAAAGCAGCCCAAAAAAAAAAAGTTATGGCTTCAACATGGCCCCCAAAAAACCCCCGTTTTTTTATAAACACATTTTTTATTGTGTAAAAGTTTAAAAAAAAGCCATATACAATTTTTCAAACATTGTAAATTTTATTGACCCCAATAGCAAGTTTTTGATGTAAATTTTTACCATAAGGGAAGGGTGGGAAAAAATTTAAGCCCCAAAAAAAAACGGAACTCGCATTTCTTTTCCAACCCCATTTTCATGGCCCAAAAAGCTTAAAAAACTATGGAACAACTGTGGGGGCAAAAATGCACAATGATGAATCCATGGGGGGATTTAATCCAAATAGGGGGAAATTCTGGAAGGGTTTCACCTGCGTGGTGCTTTTGGGGGTTTTGGGAAATGAGCTCCTGGGGAAAAATCTGCCCTTCCAAAAACCCAAAAAGCGCCCCCCCCTTCCCCCCTTTTATCCCCTGCCCTGTGCCCAAATAGGAGTTTACAAAAAACCCCATATATGGGTATTGCCCGAACCTTGAAAAAAATTTGGTTTAAAAAAAATTTTGGGGGCCCTTTGGGTTTTGGGGATTTCCCTTTTAAAAATGAAACATTTTAAAACTACAAATTTCGATTGGTTTGGGGGAAAAAAATTTTCATAGCCTTTTTGCAAAAAAAAAAATTTTTTTTTGAAAACACCTGTTTTTGGGTCAATACCAACCCAATACACCCTGGGATATATTTCCTTTAAAAGGGTTTTTTTCCAAAATGGGGTCTTTTAGTGGAGTTTAATAAGTTTTAGCACCTTAGGGTCTCCGCAAACCTGTAATGGCACCTTAATAAAATCCTATTGAAAATGAGACCCCAAAGTCTAGAAAAGTGCTATCTTACTCTGAGGCTTGTGGTTGAGCCAAATAGCGCACTAGGGCCACACTGGAATCTCTAAAAAACGGCAGAATCTGGGGAATCAATATTAAGCTGCATTTCCCTGGTCACATCTATAGTGTTCCAGTGAGTAATGGATAAAAATACAAAATTTTGAAATTTCACCTCCACTTTGCTTTAATTTCTGTCAAATACCTAAGGGTATGTTCACACAGTGTAATGCGGCGCATATAGTACGCGTCGCAGTACGCTGGGTGTTTTGGAGCAAAGCGCTGATCATCATGTCTTTCCAAAGCACGGGGGGTTGGAGGGCCATAGACATTCATTGTTAGTGGCGCGTATTCACCGCTAACAATTGACTTTTCTCCCCCGGCGTTCAATATGATCATATTGTACGCGCGGAGGAACAACGTGTAACCAGTAATTCTCTATGAGAGCTATGGATTACCATATTTGCGGCGCGCATTTCGCCGCTTATAACGCACAATACACAGTGAAATGAGCACGTAAATAAGCCATGTGAACATACCCTATGTAATGCAGTGGAGCAGTGGATCCACTGGACCGCCGCAAGCGATGGTACTGACCACACCAGGGTGCGGAGTCTAAGTGGGTCCCAGTTTTCACCAGAGCCTGCCGCAAAGCGGGATGGACTTGCTGCAGCAGGATTCCACCAGGTCGCTACCCCCAATGTGGCAGGCTTGCGGAGGCAGCCGAGGTGCCACGCGGTACAGAAAATGGTAGATGAGATCGGAGTCGAGGTCAGGCCAAGAGGTCAGGGCAGGCAGCGAAGGTTCAGAGTCGAGGACGTAAGCAGACGGGACTGGTACACGGGACAGGCAAACCGGAACAAGACAAGGCTTCCTCTAATAGGACTAATGCACTATGGATTCTGCAAGGAGGTCCCAGATGTTGATCCCTTTTATAGGATCAGTGGACGGCAAAACGATTTACCGTCTCGCTGTACCTTTATATTTGTGAGAGGCGTCACACGCGCGCCCCGTAGACAGCGACGGGGACGCAGGAACGAGGACTGGTAAGTGGATGCGCCCGAGGGGGCGCGTGTGGCCGCGGACCGCACCACCTGACTCGGGCACAATCCGGGGCGCAGGGGAATGAATACAGACCCCCCTTTAACCTCACCGCCTGGCCTGAAAAAAGTATTCCTCGGTCCATGATGTTGTCCTCCGGCTCCCACGATCTTTCCTCGGGCCCGAGCCCCTTCCAATCAATAAGGAAATAACGCTTCCCTCTGATTGTCTTCGAGGCCAAAATTTCTCTTACGGAAAAGACATCAGCGGTATCAGCCACCGGGGCAGGAGCAGACACCTTATGGGAAAATCTATTCAGAATGACAGGCTTAAGCAGGGATACGTGGAAGGAGTTCGGGATCCGCAATGTGGGGGGTAGTCGGAGTTTCTAGGCCACTGGGTTGATCTTTTTGAGGACTACAAATGGACCAAAGTAACGGGGGGCCTAGCTTATTGCTGGGGATCTTCAAGCGAACGTATCTAGAAGACAACCAGATCTTATCCCCAGGAACAAACGAAGGAGGAGGTCTGCAGTGCCTGTCCGCTCACAGCTTAGTCTGGGCGGAGGCCTATTGCAGGGCCTGCCGAGTATCGCTTCAAATGGCCCTGAGGTCACGGACCAAGGAGTCCATGGCAGGGACGTCCGAGGCCTCAGCCAGCGGGTGGGGTGGGTAGGGATGAAGGTCATAAACTACAAAAAATGGAGAAGCTCCAGCCGACTCCGAATCCAAAGAATTGTACGCAAATTCTGCCCAGGGTAACAAGCTGGACCAGTCATCCTGCCGGGCAGATACAAAATGGCGTAGGTAGTTCTCCAAGATCTGATTGACTCTCTCCACCTGCCGGTTAGTCTGGGGATGATAAGGCGAGCAAAAATCCAGGTTTACTTTAAGCTGGGAACAGAGGGACCGCCAGAATCTGGACACAAATTGCCCCCCACGATCTGACACAATATGCTGAGGAAGGCCATGCAAACAAAAGATATGCAAGAAGAAGAGGGTTGCAAGGCGAGGTGCAGAAGGCAGCCCTGGCAACGGTACAAAATGCGCCATCTTGGAGAAGCGATCCACAATGACCCAAATGACGGTGTTACCGGCAGACGGCGGAAGATCAGTAATGAAGTCCATTGCAATATGGGACCAAGGGAGGTTAGGGATGGGCAGAGGTTGCAGCAGCCCCACAGGCCTGAGGTGGAAGCTTTGTTGCGGGCACAGGAGGAGCAGCATCCGACAAAGTCCTTAACATCCTTGACCAAGTCTGGCCACCAATAGTAGCGGGCGATCAACTGCCCGGTCTTACGAATCCCTGGGTGCCCTCCCGCCTGAGAGCAATGACCAAAGTTCAGGACTCTCCTTCGAAGTGTGGGGCGCACGTAAGTCTTGCCAGGGGGTACCTGTCGGAGATCCACAGGGGCTACGGTGATCAGACGGTCAGGAGGAATGATGTGACTAGGTGGAGACTCTTCACCCAAAACGTCGGAGGCTCGTGATAGGGCATCAGCTTTAATGTTCTCTGCTGGGCGGAAGTGAATCACAAAGTCGAACCGTGAGAAGAAAAGGGACCAGCGGGCCTGCCTAGGATTAATACGCTGAGCCATTTGTAGGTATGCCAGATTTTTGTGATCCGAATAAATAGTTATCGGATGGCGAGTCCCCTCCAACAGATGACGCCATTCCTCGAGGGCTAACTTAATGGCCAGCAGTTCACAGTCTCCAATGGTGTAGTTTTTCTCGGCCGTGGAGAAGGTGTTCGAGAAAAAAACACAAGTGACCATCTTGTCCCGCTGAGAAAGCACCGCCCCTGCTCCCAACGAAGAAGCCTCGACCTCCAGGAAGAAAGGTTTCTTGATTTCTGGGCGCAACAGGACTGGGGCGGAGGCGAATGCCGCCTTGAGCCGGGTGAACACCTCTTCGGCCGCCTGTGGCTATTGCTTCAGATTACCAGTCTTTCTCGTAAGGGCCACCATAGGGGCCACCAGAGTAGAAAAATGGGGAATGAATTGACGATAGTAATTGGCGAACCCCAGGAAGTGCTGGATGGCCCGAAGGCCGACTGATCGAGGCCACTTCAGGACGGCAGACAATTTGGCCGGTCCATTTGAAGACCCTTGGCAGAAATGATGTATCCAAGGAAGGGCAGACTGGTCTGATGGAACTGACAGTTCTCCAGCTTGGCATAGAGATGATTTTCTTGGAGAAGACTAAGGACCTGGCGCACATGGAGACGATGGGACTTGGCATCTGGAGAAAAGACCAAAATGTCATCCAGGTACACAATGACACAGGAGTATAGGAGATCTCGAAAAATCTTGTTAACGAAGCCCTGGAACATGGCAGGAGCATTACAGAGACCGAACGGCATAACTAAGTATTGAAAATGCCCGTCTCATGTGTTAAATGCTGTTTTCCACTCGTCGCCCTCTCGGATGCGGATGAGGTTATAGGCTCCCCGCAGGTACAATTTGGAGAAAATCTTGGCCCCTCGTAGGCGGTCGAAGAGTTCAGTGATGAGAGGCAGCAGGTAGCGGTTTTCACAGTAATCTCATTACGGTAGTCTATACAGGATCAAAGCGAGCCATCTTTTCTCTCCACAAAGAAGAAGCCAGCCACATCCGGGGAAGAGGACTTACGGATGAATCCTTTCCTGAGATTCTCCTGTATATAGTCCGACATGGCCTTGGTTTCTGGCACGGAGAGTGGATAGACCCTGCCCCGCGGAGGGCTTGTGCTGGACAGGAGATATATCGGACAGTCGTAGGGACGGTGAAGAGGCAAGGTTTCGGCCTGTCTTTCGGAGAAGACATCTGCAAATGCTGTTACTAGGCCGGCAACCTCGGCAGGGGTTTAGAGGGCGCCGGCGGCGTAGCGGGGCGCACCGGGAGAGGTGCCACCAGACAACGGAACTGGCAATCTTGTCCCCAACATGTGACTTCGCCAGTCTTCCAGTCCAGAACAGGTGCGTGATGCTGCAGCCATGGCAAGCCCAGCAGGATTGCCGACGATTAGTGGGACAGCACATAGAACGAGATCCTCTCGCAATGCAGCGCCCCTATGTGCATAGAAACAGGTTCCGTGCGATAACGGATAGTATCATGCAGGATCTCTCCACTTACAGAGGAAATGACCAGCGGTTTCTCGAGGCGGACCATCGGGAGCCGAAATTTCGATACCAGTGCGGCATCCATGAAATTCCCAGCAGAACCGGAATCCAGGAAGGCAAGAACTTGAACACGCGATCCAGAGCTCGTAATAATCTCCACAGGCATGGTGAGACATGGAGAGGGACTACTTACACCTAGGGACGCCTCTCCCACGTAGCCTAGGTGCGAGCGTTTTCCGAACGTGGACGAAGCGGACAGTCTTGCCGAAAGTGCTCCGCACTGGCGCAGTAAAGGCAGAGATTTTCTGCGCGGCGACAGGATAGCTCCTGTTCTGAGAGGTGAACACGGTCCACTTGCATGGGCTCCTCGCCGGAGTGCTGAGGGAGAGGCAGAGGAGGCTTCTGGAAGACCGGAGCCATACGAGGGAACCGACGAGACCGGGCAGAGTCACGTTCCTGGCGAAGCTCTTCTTGCCTTTGGGTGAAACGCACGTCAATGCGTGTGGCCAGATGGATCAAGTCAGTCAGAGATGCCGGGAGGTCCCTCGCTGCCAAGTTATCCTTAACCCTGCTAGAGAGGCCCTTCTTGAAGGTGGCACAGAGGGCAGCCTCATTCCAAGTTAATTCTGAGGACAGGGTGCAGAATTTAATGGCGTAATCCCCCACCGAGCAGTCCCCCTGACGCAGATTCAGGAGAGCGGTCTCAGCAGAAGACACTCGTGCAGGTTCCTCGAAGATGCACCTGAACTCCCTAAACAAGGCCTGTAAATCGCTCAGCACAGGGTCGCCCCTGTCCCAGAGGGGTGTAGCCCAAGCCAGAGCCTTTCCAGAGAGCAGACTGAGGACAAAGGCCACTCTCGCCCATTCAGACGGGAACTGATCGGCCATCAGTTCCACGTCCATGGAGCACTGCGTAATAAATCCTCGGCAGAGCTTCGGATCGCCATCAAACTTCGAGGGGAGAAACAGTTGGAGCTTGGGTCCCACAGAGGCCGGAGAGACGGCCGGTGCAGGAATGGGTGGAGGCGGTGACGGAGATTGCCGCGGCGAGGCAATAAGCTGTTGCATCATGGCCATCAGTTGATCCAACTGTTGTGCCTGCTGCGCCAGCTGCTGTGATTGCTGGGCAACAATGGACGTCAGATCCTCCAGGCTGGGCAATGGCACCTTGGCGGGATCCATGGCCGAATCCAACTGTAATGCAGCGGAATAGTGGATCCACTGGACCGCCGCAAGCGAAGGTACTGACCACACCAGGGAGCAGAGTCTAAGTGGGTCCCGGTTTTCACCAGAGCTCGCCACAAAGCGGTATGAATTTGCTGCGGCGGGATTCCACCAGGTCGCTACCCCCGATGTGGCAGGCTTGAGGAGACGGCCGAGGTGCCACGCGGTACAGAAAACGGTAGACGAGATCGGAGTCGAGGTCAACCAAGAATGTCAGGGCAGGCAGCGAAGGTTCGGAGTCGAGGACGTAAGCAGACGGGACTGGTCACGGGATAAAAGGCAAACCGGAACAAGGGCAAGGTTCCTCTCATAGGACAAGGGCGCTATGGATTCGGCAATGAGGTCCCAGAGGTGGAGCCCTTATATAGGATCAGCGGCCGGCAAAGCCAATTACCGGCGCGCTGTCCCTTTAAATTTGAGAGAGCCGTTACGCGCGCGCCCAAAGGAGCGGGGCCGTGCGCGCTGGCCCACAGACTGTGACGGGGAAGGAGGAGCGCGGACTGTTAAGTGGATGCGCCCGAGGGGGCGCATGCGCCCATGGACCACACCGCCCTCCTCGGGCGCAATCCGGGGCGCAGGGGAACGAGTGCGCCAGCAGCCCAAGATGCGGGCTGCGGGGTCACTCGTTATACCCTAAAGGGTTAACAAACCTCCTAAACACTGTTTTAAATCCTTTAAAAGGTGTAGTTTCTTAGATGGAGTCATTTATGGGGGTATCTACCGTACAGGCCCCTCAAAGCCACTTCAGAACTGGACTGGTCCCTAAAAAAATGTATATTGCAAATTTTCTTGAAAATGTGAGAAATGACTACTAAATTTGTAAACCCCCTAATGTCATAGAAAAAAAAAAAACATTTAACCCTTTACCACTGTAGCCAGTTTGGGCCTCTCTGACAGAGCCCCATTTTTTAAATCTGGTATGTGTCACTTTATGTGAGAATTACTTTTTGAGACTTAACCTATCCATGTAATTCAGAGATAGTTTTCTCGTGACACATTGTGCTTTAGTTAGTCAGAAATTTTGGTCAAAAAAACTGCTTGTTTATTTGTGAAAAATATCAAAGTATTGTGAAAAATTAAAAAAAACTTACCAATTTCAAACTTCAAAAATTTCTGCGTGTAAGACAGATAGTTATTCCACTCAAAATAGTTTATAACTAGCGTCTACTGTAGGTTGGCATCATTTTTTTAAATGTTTTTTTTTTAACGACATTAGGGGGCTTAGAAATTTAGTAGTAATTTTCAAGAAAATTTGCAATATACATTTTTTAGGGACCAGTCCAGTTCTAACATGACTTTGATTGGCATTTATGTTAGGTACCCCCATAATGGACTTCATCTAAGAAACTAAACCCCTTAAAATATTCAAAACAGCATTTAGGAAGTTTATTAACCCATTAGGTGTTTCACAGGAATTAAAGCAAAGTGGAGGTGAAATTTCAAAATTTCACTTTTTTTTGCAGATTTTCAATTTTTATCCATTATTCACAAGAAAATGGTAAATGTGATCAGGGAAATGCAACTTAAAGGAGTTGTCTCCCCACAGGGTTTCAAAGAATGCATGAAAGAAATTCTCTGTCACTTCCTGGTTCATACTAATTTGCATAAGCTCCATGCTTGTACAGCTATGTTGTGCTTTCAGATGCTAATTAGATTAGATTAGCTTCTCAAACTACTTGAAGGACTTCTTATCTGATCCCCAAAACAAAAGCCCTAATTACAGAGCTGTTTTGAGATAAATCAAGCTTTTTACTGTCTGGCAGCACAGGACACTGACTGACACTGCAGACCTGTGTGATGACTCACTCTCTGTTATCTCATTGAACAAACAGCCCCAGGAGATTTGTTTACAGGTCAGTTACTGAGGGAACTGAAATAGCCATGGAGGTAATAAATTCACTTGTATCTCTTTAGGGAAAACAGAGGAACAAAGCAATATATTTGGAAAATGTCTTTATTTTGTGTTCACTACAATTTGAAAGCTATTCTTTGTAGCGAGACAACCCCTTTAATATTGATTCCCCAGATTCTGCTGTGTTCAGAGATATCCCATATTTGGCCCTAGTGCGCTATGTGGCTCAACCTCAAACCTCAGAATAGGAGGAGCACCTACCAGACTCTGGGGTCTCATTTTCATTACCATTTTATTTAGGTGCAATTTCAGGTTTGCAGACACCCTAAGGTGCTAAAACTTAATAAACACCCCTAAAAAGACCCCATATTGGAAACTGCACCCCTTAAGAAATGTATTCAGCAGTGTAGCGAGCATATCAACACCTCAGGTGTTTCACAAATTTTTTTAGCATTAGGCTATGAAAATGAAAAAAATTTTTTTTACAACAATCTGCAATTTTAGCTGAAAATGTTTAATTTTTACAAAGAATCCTGGTAAAAAAAGCACACAAAATTTTGTTATGCAATTTCTTCCGAGTTTGGCAATACCCTACATGTGGGTGTAAATTGCTTTTTGGGCGCATGTAAGGACATATAAGGGAGGGAGTGTTATTTGGCTTTTGGAACGCAGATTTTGGTGGGGTTATGTCGCATTTGCAAAGCCCCCAAAGGTGAAACCTTCCAGAAGTCACCCCAATTTGGATTCAACACCCCTCAGGGAACTCATCTAGGGGTGTACTGTGCATTTTGGGCGCACAGGTGTTCCATAGTTTTTTTTTAGCATTGGGCCATGAAAATGGGTGTGCGGGAAATGCAGTTCCGCCATTGTTTTTTGGGCTTCAATTTTACAGCGTTCATCGTGCAATGTAAATGATGTGATAACTTTACTATGGTGGTCGGTACAAGTGCACTGATATAAATTTTATACAGTTTTTTATGTTTTATTATTTTTACACAATAGAAATAGGTCTATAAAAATTGCGTTTTTATGTTGTCCTATTCTTGTAGCCATAACTTTTTCAATTTTCTGTATACGGAGCTGATTATGGGCTTGTTTTTTGCGGCATGAGTTGACGTTTTTATTAGTACCATTATGGGGTGCATATGATGCTTTGATCACATTTATTAAGGTTTTTGTGAGGCATTTTGAACAAAACACAGCATTCCTGGTAGTTTTTTACTTTTTCAGCGGTCACCGTGCAGTATAAATGAAATACTAGTTTTACTCAGCAGGTCGATATGATTACAGCGATACCAAATTTGTATATTTTTTATGTTTTACTGCTTTTACACAATAAAAACACCTTTATTCAAAAAGGAAAACATGTTTTTGCATCACTATAGTCTGAGAGCCATAACTATGTACAGAGCGTGTAGAGGCTTTTTTTTGTGGGATGAGTTGACGTTTTTATTGGTACCATTTTTGGAGGGACAAGACTTTTTGATCAGTCTTAAATCCGTTTTTTGGAAGGCAGGGTGAAGAAAATACTGCAATCCTAGTAGTGTTTTTTTATTTTTAACAGCGCTCACCATGCAGTATGCATGACCAGTTAGCTTTACTCTCTGGCTCGATACGATTACGGCGATAACCAATTGATATAGTTTTTTTGGTTTTTTTTAAGCCGTTTAACAAAAAAAAACAAACCTGTTTTATTGTGTAAAACAATATTTATGTGTCGCTATCTTCTGAGACCCATAACTTTTTTTGCAGGATGAACTGACGTTTTAATTGGTAGAACTTTGGCATTTACATGAGTTTTTGAACGCATTTTATTCCATTTTATGTGCTGCTGGATGAACAAAATTCGTAATTCTGTGACTGTTTTTTTTTGTTATTTTTACGGTATTCACCGTATGGGTTGATTAACATTACAGATTTATAGGGTGGGTCGTTACGCACGCGCCGATACCAAATATGGGTACTTTATTTATTTTTGTGTTTTCCTTTTTTTTACTTTTTTTTTTTACTTTTTCACATTTTTTCACTTTTCCCCAGTGGGGATTTGTAACAGCAATCGTCACATTGCTGTTACAATAGTAGATCAGTACATTACTGCACCGGATCACAGGCAGACGGAGCTCACTCCTCCTGCCTGCAAGTTCATTGTCACGACCATAACAGGCCATGCTCACTCCAGCCGTGGGTGATGCGGCATGAGGCCATCGGTAATTTACTTCTGGTCCCATGTCACGATTGTGCGGGGCTCGCCTGTAAGCCTGCACGATTGCCAGGACGTATGCATATGTCCATTTGGGGGAACGCACTTCCTGCTAGGACGTATGCATACGTCCAATGTCGGGAAGGGGTTAAAAATGATGCCAACCTACAGTTGACATATGGTAGATGCTAGTAATAATCTATTTTGTGGTGAATAATTATCTGTCTTGCACACATACATTTTAGAACTTTGAAAATGACAAATTTTTCCAAATTTTCATGAAATTTTGATATTTTTCACAAACAAACAAGGATTGGACCAAAATTTCTCACTAACTTAAAGTACAATGTGTCCCAAGAAAACAGTCTCTGAATCACATGAATTGAGCTTGACGTTCATAATTTACAATGTGATAGCCTTACAAAAGAAGGTCAGTGGGTCACCCAAAACATGTCTGCTGCTGAACATCGTGCCTTTAAGGAATTAAAAGAAAATTACGATATCATCATTAAAATGGTTGACAAGGGGGAAAGGGTTGTCATATTGGATCGAGATCTGTATAGGATAGTAATCATAGTGTTTGTAAACTTTTTACTTTTCAGAAAGTAATAATAATGCCTTAAAAATGTTTCTCTCATTATTATGGCATTTGGCAAATATACTGTAAATAATTTTGCTAATCCTAATTGACCCAAAACGGGTAAGGTTAATTTTGATTTCATGTCAGACACTGAGATAAACATGTTTTTATAGTACATGTACATGTTCACTGTCCCTGTGTATATTTATTTCCTAATTTACCATGCCTCTGTGACACGGGTAGAGTATATAGGTCTATACATGCAAGATGTGGGGGGATAGCCATCCTCCCATCCAGGAATTGACAGATGAAGCATCAGTGATGAGGAAGAGCTCCAGGGGTGGGAAGTGGGGGAGGTTTAGAAGATGCCCATCTAAACCACCATGGTGAGTCGAATATCCCACTCTATTAAGTGCCTAGGTGTTTAAAATCCAAAAAGTTTAGGAAAATTTTAGCATTATCTCAATTTAGGGGAATGAGGGAAAGAGGATTTAAATGATTGCCTCTCACCCAGCCAACCAGTAAGTTCTACGCTGCACTGACGAGGGGCAAATACCCTGCTGTCTGCAGATGTACTTAACTGGATTGGCTCAAATCCCTTTCACATTGCAAGGCTTCTGCGTGCTGCATGTGACTTGAGGATAACTAAATCCAATAGAGTGTGCTGTGGAGTTCCTCAGCTCTTTTCCCATAAGCCTTTGAGGTCTGAAAGGCAAGTAAATCTTCACACCGACCAATTTATTGGTGGCTCTCCCCAAGGAGAGATTAATTCCTCTTAAAAAAAGGTCATAGTTTGAAATGAGGGGAACCAAAATGTAAGCATGTCTGTCCTTGGATGCCATTAGCAAAGTGCTATGGTTTATGAGAACTGTCTGATCTATATGTGCTTAGCAACAGAGTTGAAGCCAGCTACTGTGTTACTGGCTGCCGATCAAGCGGCATGTCCTGCGCAGGATGTGGACGGGAGTGCACACAGGATGTGGATGCAGTGCAGAGGAAGCAGATGGGAGCATGGATATCACTTTCAATTAGAGGAGAGAGAAAACAAAGCTGTACCATGCAGTCCCGCGTAATACACTTTTGTGACACACATGTGCAGTCCCATGTAAAACACAGACTGCACTGTATTTTACAGTCCCATGTAAAATACAGTGCAGTCCCACATAAATCAATTTTGTGACTTGGATGTGCAGTCCCATGTAAAACACTTGTGCCATCAATGGCAGTCCCAAGTAAATCACTGACAGAACACAGCTGTACTGTGCAGTCCCATGTAAATCACTTTTGTGCCTCAGATGCGCAGTCCCACATAAATAACTTTCACGACAGAGGGAGAGAAATAACACAGCTGTACTGTGCAGTCCCACATAAATAACTTGTGACACAAATGTGTAGTCCCATGTAAAACACAGACAGAGCACAGCTATATTGTGCAGTCCTGCGTAAAACAATTTTGTGACTCAAATACACAGTCCCACATGAAGCACTTTTGTGACAAAAATGGCAGTCCCATGTAAATCACATTTGTGCCTCAGATGTGCAGTCCCATGTAAATCACTTTTGCGACAGAGAGAAATAACGCAGCTGTTAACACAGAATGCAACTATACTGTGCAGTCCCATGTAAATCACTTATGACTTGAATGTGCAGTCCCACGTAAATTTAAAACAGAGAACACAGCTGTACTGTGCAGTCCCAAGTAAAACACTTTTGTGACACAGATGTGCACTCCCATGTAAATCACTTTTGTGACTTGGATACTCAGTCCCTCGTAAGCACAAACAGATGAAGCATGTAGTTTTTCAGACCTGTAGATGTGAGAAGTTTAATCAACTGCAGGATATATCACTGTGTGACAGAGAGATACAGAGAAAAAAAAATCACCCAGAGTCCTGAATGTCAAATTCTAGTTACAAAGTATGTAGAGGGAGCTTGAAATGTACACTATCGAGTTACACTTAGTTTTTCACTTTCATGATTCCTTAGGCTATGTCTAAACAGCAAATACTGAAATGCCATTGTATTTCGGACGGCATTTTGTCATTTGATGTGTGCACATAGCCCTAGTATAGGACAGCTGAGACCCTCTCCCTTCCCCCAGCTCACAAAGAATGAATCATCATGCGCACACACTGTGTGGCGTGTCTGCAGAGAGTGAAGATACTCCTTACTGGGAGGAGAAACGCCCCTCCATTCCACAAGCTCTGCTTGGCAACCAGCACAAAAGGCTGCCAAATGCTGTATCGAGACAACCCCTTTGAGTATTGATGTGATGCATTTTTCTATTCACGTATAGAGATGAGCGAGCATTAAAAAGTTCTAGTTCAATTAAAACCTCGGACTTTAGTGTGTTCGGTTTGAGGTTCTATTCGAACTAGAACTCGAATGGGAGAAGATGTTCTGGATAATTTTTATACCTATACAAGTGAGGAGAAGCTAGAATTACCGCCCATAACAGTAAACTGGATACGTGAAACAACTTAGTGAAGAAAATGTTGCTCTAAGAGTGACAGAAAAAAATTGAGAGTCTAAAATACTTCATTCCTTTCAATGGCTAACCGAAAAGATGAGGACAACTTGCAAGCAGGGGCATAGCTATAGGAGGTGCAGCGGTAGCAGCTGCTATGGAGCTCTGTATCCTGAGGGAGCCCAAAAGCCCCTTTTACACATAGGAGATTTGGAGACGGTGTGTTACACAATTACTGAGCCATCAAAACTGCAAAAACTGAACTTTTGGGCGCTGTGTGTGATTTAGCAAATCAAAGCACTCTGTATAATATATATCCATGTATATGAAAGTTAGGTGATATGTGAGCCTCCAAATGTCGCCAAGTAACAGCTTCTGGGTGTGGGAAAGATGCAGCCAGCAATACAAAACTCCCTAACTATTGATGTCTATGGAGAGGAAAATGCTATCTAACTAAGAGCAGTCTGTACAGTACAGAGAGCGAGCTGAAAATGGCGTTCACAAGGCCATACAAAGAAATATACATAACAGGATCATGTGATTTTAGCAGCCACTGAGAGCCCTACACCTCAGCAATGACGTTTTTGACAGTTCTCTGTGCTCTGCCGCCAAAAGTGCAGAAAAGTGATTGGATGGCTGCCAAAAGTGCAGAAAGCCGCTGAAAACAAAACTGAAAATGGTGTATCGAACTAGAACTTTACTCGAACGCACAGTAAAATGTTCGGTTCAGTTCAAGTTCTAAAAATTCGAAAAGTTCTACTAGAACTTAATTTTTCTAGAACAGTTCAGTCAACACTATTCACCCATATAGTATTTATCAGGACTGTCATCAGTAATTTCAGGGCCTCATACAGCTAAAGCATTTGGGCACCTGCCATTACCAGTTTCCATCTTGCACCAGATCAGTGGGCCACTTTTATTTTTATGTTTGATCTGGGCCCCTGATGGCAGTATTGTATTGATAGGATTTATACCAAGTTAAATATGTCTCAAGACAACCTATTTTAAAGTTTTGGGCAGTAAGTAACTAAACCACATCCTAAACATTTTGAAGGATATTGAAGGAAAAGTAATTTTTCTGTCTTCGTATTACTCATGCTATTATTTTATTCATTTAGGCTTTCTATCCGTTGCTGAAAAGAGCAGAAGGCACAGGAAAGTCAGCTGTTGTTCATATCTCGGCTCTGCTTGGATCTCTTGAAGGTCTCCCCCAACTCTTTTCTTCTTTTCCATTTATTTCTTATCGTTGTAGTAAGGTAGGTTTCTCTATAAACAGCTCTGGGCTATGAAGTGAAGGAAAAATATTTGTTCTAATTAAAAGGGTTTTATGCAAGAAAATTGGATAGGAATGGAAATTTATTAAAGGGGTTTTGCCAACTTGTTAAATCCTTTCTGAGGCAAGCTCATAGTTCGCTATGAGCCAGCCTCCAAGAACGGGGAGATATCTGCACTTGCGCAGCTCTCCCTCATACATGTCTATGGCAGTTCCAAATACTGTATATCCGAGCACACTTGATTGGCTATGTTCAGAGTTACCATACAAATGAACAGGGAGGGCAGTCAACGCCCTGCTATTTAAGGCCAGCTCAGAAAAGTTGGCCTTAAGAATGATTTTACAAGTTGGCAAATACCCTCTAATTGATAGTTCATTAGCTCAAAATATGAGTGTTTGAACAATATGTTGGTTTGCTAAATGGTGAAATAACGAATTCCAAGACTTGCTTCAATAACGTTAACCACTGAGGGTTCAAAAAAAGAGTCCTCCACTAGTCAGAATATATATTCATCTCTTGCATGGGGCATGGCACTAGCTCAAACTATGTTTATTTAAGTAAAGTACTAGTTTTGTATGTTCTTTATTACCAAAATCCTACAGCTTTAAAGGGGTGTATAGACACTTAAAAAAAAAGCTTGATAAAAAGTAGAAGAAAACTCACCTAGTGAATGCTTTTGTTCCATTGCTGTGGTTGTCCCAGTGATTCCAGCAGATGACTTTCCCATTGATTCTTCATGTGACTGTCACAGGCAGTCGCATTACAGAGTCCCATTTTTAAAATCTGGCATGTATCATTTTATGTGGGACTTTTAATAATTTTTAAAACATCTGCCTATCCATATGATTCAGAGATTTTTTTCCCGTGACAAATTGTGGTTTAGGTTAATAATAAAATTTTGCTTGTTTATTTGTGAAAAATATCAAAATGTCATGAAAATTTGAAAACATTTTCCCTTTTTAAAGTTCAGATAGTTATACCACACAAAATATAACTACCATCCAGAATTTGTCTGCTCTAATTTGGCAGCATTTTTAATTGCCTTTTTATTTTTTTTACAACATTAAGGGATCTTATAAAATTAGTTGCAATTTCTCACATTTTCAAAAAATTTGCAACACAGTTTTTTTTGGGGACTAATCCAATTCTGACGTGGCTTTGAGGGGCCTGTATGTTAGACACCCCCATAAATGACTCCATCTAAGAAACTGCACCCCTTAAACTATTAAATACGGCATTTACAAATATCTATTTTAATCTATTATTTATTGGAACACAGTAGATGCTACTAGGGAAAGGCAACTCAGCGTTGATTCCCCTAATTCTGCTGGTTTGAGAAATATTCCACATGCGTCCATAATGCGCTATTTGACACAACCACAAGCCTCATAATATGGTCTGAATTTAGGGGTCTCATTTTCATTAGGATATTTTTTAGGAATCATTTCTGTTTGTGGACACCCCAAAGTGCTAAAAGTTCACCCCAAAAATACTTTATTTTGAAAACTGCATCAATTTAAATGGATTTTCTCGCTACAAATATCATATCTGTAATGATGGGGACAGTAAAAATAAGCACTTTTGCTAATGGTTTGTACTAGCTAAATCGTTTAGTATAGCAGCTGTTAGCTAATCTGTATGTGTCTGGAGCTACTTCTGCAGCTTGGGGTCAGGCCACGACCCCTTTGTTGTGATTGGCTGCCTGCATTTAGTTCAAACTTTGTTCGGGACATGCCTCCTGTGCTGTGTTTGGCTGTAATGTGCCCTCTGTGCTCACTCCCCTCTGAGCTGTGTAAAACAGGCTGCCTGATCTTCTCTCCCAGTGACAGCTCTAATGTAAAGGATCTGGGCAATTTAGCTGCCAAATTAGCTGAGTCTCTAGCTGCCATATTCACTCCACCCATATAACACACCCTTGTTACACAATTTCTTACGAATAACACAATACCATATATATGGTTGTAAACAGGCGTTTGGGTGCACGGCAGTGCGTGCAAGGGAGAAATTGCTATTTGGCTTTTGATTTTAGTGGGTGCCATGTCACATTTGCAAAACCTTCAAAGTACCAAACAGGGAAAACCTCCAAGAAATCACCCGATTTTACAATCAATATCCCTCAGGGAAATCATCTAGGGATGTATTGTGCACTTTGGGCCCACAGATGTTTCACCTTTTGGGCCCACCTGCTTTTAGCATTGGGCCCTGAAAATGAGAAAAAACCCACAATTCTGTCATTGTTTTTTGGGTTTCATTTTCAGGGCATTTGCGGTGTAGTATAAATGACATGATAACATTACTATGCTTATTGGTCCAATTACCACAATATCAATTTTATATAATTTTTGATGTTTTACTACTTTTACACAGTAGAAATGCTTTTGTGAAAAATTGCATTTTTATGTTGTTCTGTTATAACAACCATTACCTTTTTTATTTTTCTGTATATGGAGCTGATTAAGGGCTTGTCTTTGCAAGATGAGTAGGTATTTTCATTGGTATAATTTTGGGGCTCAATGTTTTTCATTGTTTTCATTTTTTTATGGTTTACTGCTTTTTTTCTTTTCAATGTGTTTATTAAGCACCTCAAATCAAGAGAACATCATATGACAGGATATTACAATACAGTCTCTGGCAAATACATTCGTAAAAGGGTGTTACAGCTTATATCAACTGAAGTGCTTTTCCTTTTTTCTGTAAACATTATCAGAAGTAAAATTAAACCAAATCAAAACATTAGTTCAAGACAAGGTGGCATATACATCTTGTTATTCTCCATTCCAACTTATACCATGCTTAATAGGTTTATAAGAAAACTCTTACGTGCATGTAGCAGTGCGTTCTCACAAAGCATTCCCAGGACCTTGAAGTAGCCGAGTTATGCCTATTAACGGTTACTATTTACCGTGTTCGTTTTATAAACATGTCGTTAATTCTGACCATGTCCGACATGGACCAACATATCGAGCTCAGAAACCTTTTCTTGCAACAATGATTTAATCCTGCAAGGATCATTTTCAGCATTTCTACTATGATATTGGTTGTGTTTCATTTTGTGTTGGCAAACGAGTGAACGGCACGCAACCCCCAGGTCTTATTTGCGGTTTTCCTAATGTGCGCGTATATTGGCGGATCCCCTGTAAGATTTGCTGTTGGTACCATGTTGCGAGACTAAAGCAATCTTTAATGGCATTTTGGATTCTTGCCAGTAATAAAGTTATAAAACTGCCCCATATCTCAAAGAACCTTTGGGTGTGCGATTCTTTTTTCAGTGAGGCCTCCACCCAATCCATATTCATGATATAGGAAAGTTTTTCTAAGAACATCTTGAATGGCGGGGGAGAATTATGCATCCATGTGTTCAGGATGGATTTAATCCCTGCCGCCGAGATCATGTAAAGGAGCTTCATACTTCCCGGTTCACAGGGCGTTGTCTGGACATCTATGTGGCCAAAGATGGCCCACAATGGGTTGTTAGGTACATAATTTGTGAGGTGTTCCCTCGTGAAGGACATTACTTTGAGCTGAAATCTCTGGATCACCGGGCAGCTCCATATGCAATGATAAATATCTGCTCTCGAAGACTTGCACTGGATGCATCTATCATTCTCAAATACTCCCATGTTAAATCCTCTCACCAGAGCTATGTATGCTCTGTGGTAGAGTTGTAAAGACATCTCGAGGTATCTGCTTGGGGGGAAAAATCTACGGCTATTATTTAGGGCTCGAAGAAGGGTCGAAATCTCCAGACTGGGATCATCCCTCACCCACTTAGTGAGACACATATTTGAGCCTTCGAAGTTCAGCGGTGTGTGCAAGAACCTATATAGGTATGATGTTAATCCCTTTGATGAAGTGCTATGTTTTAGAGTCTGCCAAATTGCAGAATTCCATTCATTTGGGTGAGTTGTGGGATGAGTGTGTTGGCATAGCTATATGCACTAAGGTATGAGAAAAATTTGATTTTAAGCCTTGGGAATCATAACCTTAATTCCTCAAGAGAAAGCAATCTTTGCCTCTCTCTGCCCAGCATGTGAATCACCCATCTAATTCCCCCTTTCTTCCAGTGTTCAAATTCTCCATGTGGGCTCCCTCCCTGGAAGTCCGGGTTACCCCAAAAAATCGCTGTTGCCTGAGGGTGTAAGCGACATTGCTTTCACACTTTCTGCCATGCCTTCCAGGTAGTCGCCAATAAAGGGTTTGATTTGATCGGCGTTGGGATCTGTTGTATTGGCAAATGCAAGAAATCGGACAATGAAATCCTCCCCAGGTAGCTTTGGTCAGATGCAGTGTCTGCAAAGACCGTCATATCTTGTAGCCAATCCAGAGCCACCCAGAGTAGGGCTGTCAAGTTGTATGCTCTTATGTTGGGAAGATTAATACCTCCGTTAGTTCTGGGCTGCTGCAACACTAACCACGGGATCCGAGGCCCCCTCCCATTCCATACAAATCTACGATATAACGCTGTTATGCATTTCTCATCTTTATGAGTAATGTAAATTGGCAGGGAATGTATGAGGTA
Organism: Phyllomedusa bahiana; assembly: GCA_025379985.1. Lineage (NCBI taxonomy): Eukaryota > Metazoa > Chordata > Amphibia > Anura > Hylidae > Phyllomedusa > Phyllomedusa bahiana. Next base: position 77,316 of record JAODAL010004907.1, read on the forward strand.
TAAAAGCTTTGGAAATTCTACCATTTTCAAAATACTCCCTCTTCCTAAATAAGACAGGGGAAGCTTACTCCAGGCTTCCAATCTACCTTCCATTTCGTTTATATGTAGTGATATTAAATTTATATAATAGGTCAGGGTTTCTGGCTGTCCGCACCCCCAGATAAGGAAGTATGGTGTCACACAAGATACACGAGTATTGACAGGCTCATATGGCTAGCGTAGGAAATGTTAGCATTAAAGCGCTGGTTTTAACCCTGTTTATGTGATAACCTGTTAGCAATCCTATCTCTGTCAAGACTTGGAGTGTCTGCGCTAGTGTATTTTTAGGGTCATGAATTAACAGTAATACATCATCAGCGAAAGCGGCTATCTCCACTCGGTGAGCCAGAGGTCCCTCAATCTCTTCATTAATCTGGGGCTGCAGGCGGTATAGCAGTGGGTCTAGTGATAAGTTAAACAAGAGTGGTGATAGTAGGCATTAGAGATGGGCTAATTTTGAAAAAATTTGATTCGCCGAATTAAAAAACAGCTATTTCTTGGCTGCAGAGAGCCTGCAGGGTTTTGTTGAACATTGTGCCATTCTCAAATATGCATAGGGAGTGTGATTTGGTCTTCATACAAAGCTGTGTTTTAGTATGTCACGCATATGACAACTGCCACTCTTAGAATCGCTTCACTCTTCACTTCTCTGGGCACTTACAGGGGCAAAACTGACTAAATGAAGTGGGAACACGCTTGACAAAGTCATGTCAGCGCCAGCTGGAAAGAACCGAGCTGAGGGCTAAGATCCTACTATAATAATAATAATAATAATAATAATCTTTATTTCTATAGTGGCAACATATTCCGCAGCACTTTACAATATAGAGGGTATAAGCACAGACAAACCAGACATTACATTATAAAAAAAAGCTACTTACAGATCAGACAAGAGGTGTGATGGTCCTGCTCGCAAGAGCTTACAATCTATTAGGGTGTATGTGTGAAACAAAGGGTGAGAAGTGCTTGATTTACAATGGTCCAACCATGTTACATAAATATAGGGTAGTATACATAAAAATGGATGAACCTGCCATCCCAACCGTACAGATAAGTGCCTGTGGGTGGCAAAGTGCAGGAAGTGACGAATGTGTGACAGAATTTGGGGGGGTTAACAATTAGGGATCTTGCGAGTGCACTTAAAACTGTGAGGGTTGTGAATGTGCCTGATCACATGGGGTAACAAAGAACGCAATAGTAGGTTCCCGGAGCAGGCACAGGTCGCAGCACAGCAAGGGGACGTCACAGCAGGGGTCACCCCGTGAGGCCACAGCTTCCGGTGTCATCTAGCAGTAGTGTGTTGACCACCAAGCCAAAGCTTCTCCGGGGGGGTTAATTTGACTAGGTCATCCACTTTTTTCCCAGTTTCATTTGACAACCCCAGCCAAAAATTCAGTATTTTTTGTCAAAACAACCCCTTATTTGGCAGGGCCCCGGGGAGCATTTGGGGGCCTCACCTGTCCTCAACCCCCCCATTTTCCCTTCTTTTCCCAAACAGCCAAAAACTACTTTTTCCCGGGCCCGCGCCACAATACAGGAGGACAAACTTTTTAAGGACATTTGGGAAACAAAAGGGACACCCCGCTGCTTTTTTTGCAGAAGGGGGGCAAGTAGTGATGGGGAAGAGTGGAAAGGGGGCTTTATTTGTGAGCGCAGGCTTTTTAAACAGCGAAACCTTTAAGGGGGAACGGCGGTGACAGGAAAAACCCAAATCAAAGAAGCAATCGAAATTTTGGGAGCCGGGTTTTAAAAGCAAGAAACAAGAAAAAAGATAACGCACACCAATGTGGTGGGGGGGCTCATTGTAAGGTAAAAAATTTACTAGTTTACCCAATGTAGTAAAAAACCCCACGGCACACCAAAAATTCGGTAAAAATCCCAAACAATGGAGTTTTTTTATTTTTCAAAAAAATAATAGCCCAATTTCTGTTTAAAAGGGAAAAACATTTTTGAAAAAAGGGTTTTACATTTATAAAAAATTAATGCCAAACATTAGATTTTTGGGCCGAAACCTTTGCACAAAAGAAAAACTGGAAAGAAAAAAGGGGAAAATAAAAGAAAACAACTAGAGACCATTGTAACCCAGACCAAAAAATTATGCAAGAGGGGGGCAGGGGAACAGAGGGGTACAGAATGGGGGAAAGGAAAATTAGCGGGAAAAAAGGCAAATATCCAGCAAAAGGTAAAACAAATTCCCAGCAAAAAAAGGGGAAAAAAAGAAAAATGGAAATTTTCAAAATTGGGAAAGGGGAAAAGTGAAAAATTAGGGGTACATGAAAAAAAACCCCACTCAAAGGGTTTTTATTACCCTTAATAGATATAAAGGCAAAGGGTAGATCAAAATGATGAATGTATCGGGACAGAGCAAAAATTGGCGCAAAATAAAGATACGACAATAGTGATAAGGGAAAAAACAAAGTAAAAGAATTTAAATGGGAGCAAAATTTAAGTAAAAACCTGGAAATTTGGGGGGCAAAAAGGGAAATGAGAAAAGGGCTGCAATTACAAGTAAAAAGGCTGAAAAAGAGAAAAGGAAGAATTTTTAACAAAAAGGGAAAAAAGGGAAAGGGTGTGTGCAAATAATAACTAAAAGGAAATATAAGCCAATACCTGTGAGCAGCAGGGGGAAAAGAAAGGGCCAAAGGAAATCTAGGGATTTCCAGAATCAAGTTTGGAAAGGGTCCCAAACGGGAAGCTAAAAAAGGCAGGAAGTAAATGAAAGGCAGGGGGTTTTGTGGGGAAAATTTGTAAGGGACCGTTTTAAAAAAAAAAACCCATGTAAAAAAAGGGGTTTTAAGGGAAACCTTTCGTTGAAGAAGAGAAAAAGAAAAAAAATGGGTAAAACCCAAAAAGTGGAAAAAAACAAAATAAAAAATGAGGACTAAAAAAAAGTATCGGGGGGTACCAAAAGGGGGAGGGAAGTATAAAAAAAAGTGGATCAAAAAAAGCAAATAAAAAATAACCCGGTTAAAAATGAAAACTATGGCAGAAAAAGAGTCCAAAGGATACAGGGGGAAAGACGGAGAGGACGAGAGGAAGCTGGAAAAAAAAAATGAATAAACAAAAATGGTAAAAAAGAAAAGGGTTTGGGGGCCAACCAAGGATGAAAAAAAGGGAAGGGGGGGGGAAAGATCTAAAAGGGTAGAAAGCCCCAAGTATAGAGTTACAGAAAGGGAAAATTTAAGGAGGACAAAAAAACAACAAAAAAATAAAAGTAAAAGGGAAAAACGGGGAATGAAAAAGGAAAAATGGGGGAAAACAGGGAAAAAATTTGGGGGGGGGGGGAATAGAGGAAAGAAAAATTTTTTTTACCCAGGGAAAAAGGTATTCCCTTTATCTTGTTTTGAAGGAAGAAGATAGGTCCCAACATAAGTACAATTAAAAAATACACTGTACTCCCGGGGTAAAAAGTATTTAACCAGTGTAAAAAACAGCAGTATACAAAAAATAATTAATTTTTTACAAAAAAAAGAATCAAAGTAAACTTTTTCCCATGTAGGATCAGTAATGTACTTTTTACAAAATCATATTCATTTTTAAAAACCCCGGGTTTTCATTTTTTGCAATGTGTGTACCCAAATTTAACCTTTTTTCCCATTCAACAAAAAAAGGGAAACGTTTGCCCCCTCAAAGTGGTGGGACATAGTTGATGACTTGAAAAGGGATTTTTGAAAAATGTGGGGGTTCATCCTTTTCGAAGTGAGCGGAAATTTGGGAAACTTAAAATTTTTTGAAAATGGATGGTGGATTTATTTTTTTACATGGGGTTTTTAAACCCAGCTGAGAATTTGTCCAACAATGAAAGGGCCACACCATTTCAGGAGAAAGACCCGTATTTTTGTTTTTCAGGTGAAGAACCCTTTTTGATTGAAACTTTTCCCACGTGGGTTTTGTAAAATTACACCCTTAAAGGGATAGAAGAAAAAGGGGCACACAAAAAATCCATTCTTTAATCACAAGTTCACCCCCAGAGTTTTTTGGGTTTAACCTTTGGGTTTGTTAACTAGGTTTATACTTTCCATTAGCCCATGTTTAAGGGAATTTTTTGCTATAGAAAATTTCCCTCAAAAAAAAATAACTTGGACGCCCATGAAAAAAAAACGAAATGTCGGATTTCCCCTATCTCAATTCTCCATAACAATTTTTTTTTCCTTTTTGGAGAAAAATTTTTACCTCAAACGCGGAACTGCAATGGAAGCAACAGGCGCCCCCAAATGCAAACTTTTTTTATGTCCTTTTTTAAAGGCCGATCATTTCTACCACAACCCATTTTCCCGTAAACTGTGCCACGTTTGGGGGCTGTTTTTACAAAATTTTACATTTTTTTTGTATTGGAACAGATCACATGAAAAAACCCAAAAAACTTTTCATTTGACCATCAATAGTGTCTCCCCAGACCCCCAAATTTTTACCTTTCCCACCATACAAGGACCCACCCAAAATATCCTTGAAAACCACTTTCGATTTGATTCCCAAGGGTTTTTTTCTGAAAACTGACCTTTTCACTAACCCCAAACAAAAACACCCTTTCCCAAAATTTTTACAATTGCCACCCCCCTAATACCAAAAAAACTTTACCGGCTTCAAAATTCCCCCGGAATACACCGTGGGGGTCGGAAACCCTGTACTCAAAAAAACAGATTTAAAAACAGGGGCTGACCGGTTCCCCCAAAGGGGTTACCCACAACTTTTTTTTACAAAACCGGGAAACCCCACCAGCCCCAAACGAACCCCCCCCCCCCCCCCAAACAAAAAAACGAAAATACCTTTTTTTTATGAAATATCATCCTTTTCTGCCCCAAAGGTCAACCAAATTGCCCCAAGCACGGGCCCCTTTTCTCACTAGACCCTACCCTTTCCACCCCAGAATTAAAAAAACCCCCCCCTCCAATGTTTCAAACATAAAAAAAACCTTTGCGACAAACTTGTGTCGACAGAAAATTGGACCTATCCTTTCTACTTCCCGCCCAAATTTTTCTTTCAAAAACAATGAAAGAGGAAAATTTTCCCTTTCCCTTTCGTGTGCCCATTTTTTCTTCTGTCCCCGAAGGGAAAAGCATTTTACACACCCTCACAGTGGTAAAAATTCTCAATAAAAGGGTTTTCCTTAAACCTGAAAATCAAACTACATGAAACCCCCGGGGTGGCCTTGCAAAGTTGGCCCAAAATTTCTAAAGGGGTTAAAAAACCGCATGCCCAAAGAAATAAATCCCCACATCCGTTGCAAAGAATTAATGTTCCCCAATCCAGCTCACTTTCGAACGCATGAACCCCCCAACATTTCTAAACAAAGGTTTTCAAGAAAACGACTATTTCCCACCCCCACGTAGGGGGGGCAATCTACCTAAAAAAATTTTTTGCCTAAAAGGTATTGGATGCACAAAATTGAAAAACCCCTCAAACCCCTTCGGGTTTTAAAAACCGCGAAAAATTGGTTTTGTAAACTTTACATTATTTGAAAACCCTACTTTGGAAAATTGTTACTTGGTTTCTTTTTTTTTGAAAATATTAACGATTTTCTTGAAAAAGGCTTTTTTTTGTAAAATGTTTTTACATACTTTTTCCCCAAACTTTACATTGTTTTTTAAAAAAAATTGTACTTTTTGGTTTACCTATCTTTCCTACAGACAAGATAAGGAACTCCCATCCCCGGGGGGAACATTCCCCTTTCCTCTTTTCCCCCCCCACCCCCCTTTTTTCCCTTTTTTCCCCCTCTTTTTTTCCATTCTAAAATTCCCATAAATTTTTTAATATTTTTTTTTTTTCTTTTTTTTGTTGCCTCCAATTTCTCCTTCCCCTTGAAAACTCTATACCTTTTAATTTCAAAACCCTTTTCAGATCTTTCCCTCCCTCCCCCCTTTTCTTTTCATCCTTTTTTCCCCAAACCCTTAAATTCTTATAAAAAATTTTTTTTCTTTTTCCATTTTTTTTTCCAGCTTCCTCTCGTCCTCTCAGTCTCCTCCTTATATTTTTTGGGACCCCCTTTTCCCAAACCATAGTTTTCATTTTTAACCAGTTTAAAAATCTTTTATTTGCACCCTTTTGATCCACCTTTATTTATTCCTCACCCCCATTTAGGTACCCCTGAATTTTTTAATTCTAGCCCCTCCTATATTTTTTTTGTTCTCTTTCCACTTTTTGGTTATACTCCATTTTCTTCTTTTCTCCCCTTTTAAAAACCCCCCCCTTACACTTTTTATTCATCTTTTTTTTTTCCCCACGGTCCCTTACAATTTTTTCCCCCCCAAACACACACCCCTTCCCTGCCTTCATCACTTCCTGCCTTTATAGCTTTTCCGTTTTTCACTTAGCAAATTTGGGTGCATTAAATTCCATAGATCCTTTTCATCTTCCTCCCGCTGCTCACAAAGGGATTTTGGGTTATATCTCTCCTCTAAAACTATTTGCACAAAACTTTCCCTTTTTTCCTTTTTGGGAAAATACTTCCTTTCTCTTTACCCGCCTAACTTTTAAAGCACCTTACTCATAACCCTTTGCCAACCCCTTACCAGGAAAACTTTTCTCCTTTTGCTCTAAATTTTAAAATTTTTTTACTCATTTTTTACCGTTTCTCACCATTGTCATGTTTTCTTTATTTAGCGCCAAAATTTTCTCTCGCCCCGATACAAATTTTTTTATTATCTTTATTCCCACCTTTTCCCATATCATTAAGGTAACTAAAACATTTGAGTGCTTTGCTTCAAATTTCTCTAACATACTTAAAACCTTTTTTTTACCCAGCTGACCTTTCCATTAAACTTTTTTAAACCTTTTTTTTGCTGGAATTTTCTTTTTTACCTTTTTCTGTATATTTTCTTTTTCCGCAAAACCCCCTTTTCCCCCCTACTGACCCCTTTTGTTCCCCCTCCCCTCCCTCGCAAAATTTCTTCTGGGTTGGGTTACAATGGTCACTAAGGGTTTTTTATTCATCATTTCCCTTTATTCTTTCCCGATGTCTTTTGTGGAAAAAAGGGTTTCGCCGAAAAGTCAAAAGTTATGGCATCTAATTTTATCAAATGTAACCTTTTTTTACAGAATTTTTCCTTGATAACACATCTGACTATCTTTTTTGAAAAATAAAATACTCCCCTTGTTTTTATAATACCAGAAAATTTGGGGTGCCATGGTTTTCTACACTATAGGGTTTAAGCAAGAAAAGGTGGGGGCAAGGATTTGGTGCCCTAGTTTAAAAAAGGCATAAAGTCCCCCCCAAAGGAAAATTCAGCCACTCCCTGCCCCCCTTTTGCCCCTTTTCCCGCCTGAAAATCAAGTGGGGCCCTAGGCGGTCGCCTACCTTTGAAATACCCATTTTTCCCCCCCCTAAAGCAAAGGGGTTTATCATTAACTTGGGAGAAAAAGGGGGGCAGCTTGCGTTCAAAGGGAGTTTGGGCAGCCCGCAAATCGGTAAATGTGGGCCGGGGGTCGCAGGTGGCAACATTGGGGAGGTTGGAAGCCAAACAGCCACAATTTAGACCACCCACTTTGCAGGTCCCAGAAAATAGCGGCACAGGGGCTTACCGGGGCAGCGGCGGTAACATTCAGTCAGTACGGAGCATTGGTGGTAAAATCACTTACTCGGCGGTGTGGCAGTTTTTTGACAAGACACCAGAGAAGGTGAACATGGCTATATGTCGAATCTGTGAGCAGAAAGTAAAGCGTGACCAGGGACCTAACATTGGCACCACAGCCCTGCATCAACATCATGCAGTGTCACCATACAGTGGCCTGGGAGAAACATGTCTCAGATGTGGTGGTCCATCCTGTCACAACAGCAGCAGCACCCAGTGGCACGCCTCCCATTTCAGGCAGTCAAAGCTTCACCACCTCTGTAGAAGACAACTCCCTGTCTTTTACATCATCTACCGGTCCAGATACTCCTGCTCCTCGGCACTCATGGTGCCAGCAGTCGTTCACTGAGACGATTGCCAAGAGACAGCAGTATGCATTTAGCCATCCCAGAAGCTGATCATGCTCCTGTCCAAGTTGGTGGTACTGCTGTCCCTCCCTTTTCAAGTGGTGGACTATGCACCATTCAGAGAACTTGACAGGAAACTTTGAATTCACTTTAACCATTTCTACATCATCAAGCACACCCTCCTTGAGCTAAACAGAACAGAGAAACTATAAACAGAGAAAAACAGTAATTGATGAACAGGGAGTAATTGATGAACAGGGGGAAATTGATGAACAGAGAAAGGTCATTAACGATTTTTTGTTGATCCAAGCGGACAGGAGTACTTCCCTGTGTAATTTTGATGTCAGCCAGTGGCAGCTCATGCGTCACACCTGCCGTTTGCTTAGGCCCTTTGAGGAGGATATGTTATTTGTCAGTTGCCAGGACTACGGGATGAATAACATCATTCCACTGCTTCAGGTCTTGGAACAGATGCTACCGTTACCGGTCCCAAATGGGGGCATTTTTTCACCTGCCAAGAGAGAGGACAAACTCAAGTACTATAGAGACATTCTATGTAGTCAGTTGGCCACTGCCTATCTGCGCCATGGTCCATCCTCTAGTAGGTCTGATCGGGTGGTTCATCAGTGCTCATGTACCATTGCCACGGCTGCTGTGGTGGGGATGGGGGGTTACGAGCAGTACCAGCTCTATCAGCAGCAACCTGAGTCTGGAGTTGTTGATGAGCAGCTATCTTTACCTCCTAGTGATTTAGGTATCCACCAGCAGCAGCACCTGGAGCAGACCCTGAACCCTGGATTCTTTTGGCTAGCTGCCTCAGCTACTATTCTGATGCTGACACCCACTTAATTCCACACGGATGCCAGTTGCTCCTTCTACCACCCACCATCTTTACCAGGGACTGGAATTGCCACCACCTCCCCACTCTTCACTGGGCCATTATGTAGCCTTCTGATGCTGCTGCCACCTCACCACTCAGGTCTCCTCATGCTGCTGCCAACTGATCACTCTCTCAGTCAACCACTCTGTGGTTTTCTAATGCTGTTTCCACCCTCCACCACTTTATGACATTGCCACTTTGTTTGGTTTTCCCCTTCTTTTAATCTGTCTCAAGGAATAAAAAGGACAAACACAACTGATTGTGTTTTCGGAGAAGCTGTAAGACTAGTATGACATTGTCCTTTGTTTGCATCAGGATTGTCAGATGAGTAGAAAGCCAAAAGCAGGATTGGATACAAAATACAGTACACATGCAAATATTTCATTTACTTATTTTTGGGTTCAACTCCTGTTTTTTTTTTGGCTTTAGCAATGATGGGTTATTGACCAACTGAAAGCGGACACTGAAGGATCAAAGGAATGGCAAAATTATTGACATCAATGCAAAATTACTGATGACTACCTCTCCACTCTTTTGGGGGGGTTCTACATGTATCAGCATTTAAAAGAATCACCACAATAAATGAAAAAATTAACTGTTTGCCACAAATAGCAATATCCCAAGAGACTGGATTTCAGATGTATGTAGGGCTAAAAAATACAAACAATGGATTTGACACAGAATTTTCCACAAAAAGTCAATAAATTAACTTGGCCACAGATTAAAATACCCCACAACGGTCTGAAGTTGATGGATTTTAGGCATGTATGTGGCAGAAATACTCACACCCTGCATTTTACTCCAAATTAACCCACAAAACAAGAGGAGAAATTAACCCTTGGATATTAAATACCCTATGGAAATGAACAGATGAAATCTAGGCGTATATGGGGGTTAAAAAAAACTCTGTATTTTACTCCAAATAAATCCACATAAAACAGGCTTAATTAACCTTTGGATATTAAATACCCTACGGAAATGAACAGATGAAATGTAGGCGTATATGGGGGTAAAAAAAACATTGCATTTTACTCCAAATAAATCCACATAAAACAGGCTTAATTATCCCTTAGATGTTAAATACCCTACGGACATTAACAGATGACATTTAGGCGTATATGGGGGGGAAAAAAACACTGTATTTTTCTCCAAATAAATCCACATAAAACAGGCTTAATTAACCCTTGGATATTAAATACCCTATGGAAATGAACAGCTGAAATTTAGGCGTATATGGGGGTAAAAAAAAACACTGTATTTTACTCCAAATAAACCCACATACAACAGGCTTAATTAACCCTTGGATATTAAATACCCGACAGAAGTAAACATGAAATTTAGGCGTATATGGGGCAGAATTACACCCACCCTGGACTTTAGCGAGAATACCCTACAAACTAAAACAAAAGCAGTTTTGTTTTATAATAGCAGAGCAGCAGCAGCAGCTAGATGCTTATGCCAGGACAGACTGTGAGAAGTGTGAGGATTTAAGATGGCATCTACAGTCATTGAAAAAGTTTGGGCCCCCCTATTAATCTTAATCATTTTATTTTCTAAATATTTGGGTGTTTGCAACGCCATTTCAATTTGATATATCTAATACTGATGGACACAGAAATTATTTCCGGATTGAAATGAGGTTTTATTGTACTAACACAAAATGTGCAATATTAGTTATTGATATATCAATTGAAATGGCTGTTGCAAATACCCAAATATTTAGAACTAAAAATGAGTTAGATTAATAGGGGTGCCCCAACTTTTTCATATGTCTGTATATTTATAGGGATGTGACGTCACAGAATTCCACCGGTCGCTGATTGGCTTCATGTCTGCACATGTCATTGAGGGTGTTGCTTTCTTCCTCCCACAGTTCTCTGCACCATGTTTTCAAGGCCATTTTATTTACCAATAAAAAAGATGCTTCATTTCCGCAAATCACCCTAATTTCGGCTTCGTGCAGAACCGAAGTTTTCCTGAAATTCTAAACGAATTCCACTTCGTTAGAATCGATTCGCCCATCTCTAGTGGGCATTCCTGACGCGTGCCTCTAAATGTATCTATTGGGTCTGTCAGAGAGTTGTTGATCAGTAGTGTGGTGTACGCTCCCTCTTGGATGTAGCTGACAAAACTGCGGAAGTTGGGGCCAAAGTGTCTATTTAATAGGATTGCCGCGAGAAAGGGCCAACAGACCATACCGAACACTTTTGTAACGTCCAAGCTTAGGAGCATCGATTCTACAGCATCCCGTTCCCTAGTCCTCAGCGTCACGTAAACCGCTACCCTGATGTTTTTAACCGACTGTCTCCCCCTGATGAACCTTCTCTGTGCTGGATGTGCAATCGTGGGCAGAAAGGTTTGCACCCTGGTGGCCAAGATATTTTATAATCACAGTTTAATAGTGCTATTGGGCGGTAGTTTTTGATTAATGACGGGTCCTTGTCTGGCTTCAGTAAAAGAATGGTACGAGACTCCAAGAAGTAATCCATGGAGCCCTGGTCTTGGTAAAGTGTTTTAAATAGGGATACAAGAGTCGGAGACAGCCTGAAAAATTCGATGCTGTACCCATCTGGTCCTGGGGTCTTATTGTTAGGAGAGGAGGCTATTGCCAACCCTCACCTCCTTTTCTGTGATTGGTTCATCTAATAGAGACTTTTGGTCCTATGACAGACCCGGCAGAGACTGGGACGCTATAAAGGAGTTAATTTTCCCTATGTCAGTCGGTGGTGCCCTATATAGATCTTCAAAGTAGTTACTAAACATTTTCACTATATCCTCTGGATTAGTGTGCATGGATTCAGTTTGTGGGTCTCTTAGTGCAACTACCGGCTTGCATGTGCGCCGTGCCTTAAGTAATTGGGCTAAAAGCTGGCCAGGCCTATTTGCGTTTCTAAAGAATTTGTTTTGGGTTTGTCTCACCAGCCATCCTGCCTGACTTTGGATAAAGGGGTCTAGGATCTCCCTTGCTTGGTTTACTGCTTTTAAACAAACAAAAATACTTTTATTTAAAAAAGAAAAAAGGTTTTTGCATTCCCTTAGCCCGAGAACCATTTTTTTTTTAAGGTTTCTTTATACAGCATGCTGATTTCCCTGGCTAGTGACAGCCGAATAGTCACCATCTGGCAGACGGATAACTTTTGGCTCTCCACCCTCTTGGACCTTCGCTACCGGTCCAAAATGAGTGCCTTTTTTCCAGCTGCTGAGAGGGAGGAGAAACTGGCGGACTATAGAGAAATCCTGTGTAGTCAGTTGGCCGCTGCCTATGTGCGACATCGTCTATCCTCTGTCAGGTTTGACCGGGTGGTTCCTCACGTACCACTGCTGCTGTGGGGAGGTGGGGAGGTGAGGGGTTAGGAGCAGTATCAGCTCCATCAGCAGCAGCCTAAGTCTGGAGTTGTTGATGAGCAGCTTCCTTCACAGACCTAGTGAGGAGAGTACTCAGCAGCAGGAGCTGGAGCAGACCCTGAACCAGGAGGTGGTGGCCTATTTGGACAGCACTCTGGCACCCCAGGTAGAAGATCCACTTGACTACTCGGCAGCCAAACTTGATGTGTGGCCGCAACTTGCCGAGTTTGCACTGGAGAAGCTGTCCTGCCCAGCCAGTAGTGTGGTATCAGAGCGGGTGTTCAGTGCAGCGGGGGCCATCGTTACCCCAAGGAGAACCCGCTTGTCCACCCAAAATGTGTAGAGACTGATCTTTGTTAAGATGATCAGCCATGACGCCTCCCCAAAACTTTGAGAAATGAGTCTGGATTCTAACTACCTGCCTCAGCCACTGTTCTGATGCTGCCACCCGCCTCATGCCACACATCTGCTGCCAGTTGCTCCATCTGCCTCCCACCATCTTTACCAGGGACTGGAATTGCCACCTACCTCCACACTCTGTCATTGTGCCACTCTCTGACCTCATGCTGCTGCTGCTGCCGCCACCTCCGCACTCTGTCATTGTGCTACTCTGATCTCATGCTGCTGCCACCTCCACACTCTGTCATTATGCCACTCTGTGGCCTACTCATGTTGCTGCCACCTCCAGAATTTGTCATTGCTGCCGTCACTTCCACACTACGTCATTTTGCCACTCTGTGGGCTCCTGATGTTGCTGCTACCTCTGAGGGGGAAGGCTGTACTCAGGGGGACTGTGAGAGAGGGGGCTGTAGTGTGAGGGGGGTGTAGTGAGGAGGGAGGCTGTAATGAGACAAAGGGGGGGTTGTAGTGAGAGCCCCTTATTTGCTGCTTGTACAGCAATATTATGTGATGACTGTATCACCATTATCCAGAGATGTCATCTATAGAAAACTGTCTTTATAGCTATTTGTATAGGTTTTTCATTCACAACATATTTTATATAAATACAATCCAAGATACCCTACTAACCCCACTCTTGTGTGTCGGAATTTTTTTTTGGGGGGCGCCATTGGCTTACTTGCCTAGGGCACCAAAATGCCTTGTCCCGGCCCTGCTCTGACCTCATGCTGCTGCTGCTGTTGATGCCGTCACCTCCACGCTGTGTCATTGTGCCACTCTGTGGGCTCCTGATGTTGCTGCCACCTCCAGAATTCGTCATTGTGCCACTCTGTGGCCTACTCATGCTGCTGCTGCTGTTGATGTTGTCACCTCCACACTGTGTCATTGTGCCACTCTGCGGGCTCCTGATGTTGCTGCCACCTCCAGAATTTGTCATTGTGCCACTCTGTGGCCTACTCATGCTGCTGCCAACTGACCGCTGTCTCACTGGAACACCCTGTGGTTTCCTAATGCTGTTTCCACCCTCACCACTCTATGACGTTGCCACTATGTTTGGTTTTCCCCTTCTTTTCATCTGTCAGAAGGAATGAAGGATCAGGATTGTCTGATGATTAGCTAGCCAAAAGCAGGAGTGGATACAGAACACAGAAGACATGCAAATATCCCATTTACTGGCCATCTCTGTTTTGGATCAACTCCTGTTTGTTTTTGGCTTTAGCAATACTGATGGATTATTGATCGATTGGAAGCAGACACTGACGGATGAAAAGAAGGGCAAAATGATCAGTGATGTCAACGCAAAGTTAATGCCGACATCCTCTCCACTCTTTTGGGGGGTTTCTACATGTATCAGCGTTTAACAGAACAGGTTCTGTCATAATCTGTGGAATCATCTGATGTCGGTGTAAAAGGAGTGCGCTCTTTGACGTTATAGTAGGATCTTGGCCCCCAGCTCGGTTCTTTCAAGCTGAAGCTGACGTTACCTTGTCAGGCTGTGTTCCCGCTTCACTTATTTGGTCGCTTTTGCCCCTGTAAGTGCCCAGGGAATTGAAGAGTGAAGCGATTCTAAGAGCGGCAGCTGTCATGTGCATATCATACTAAAACACAGCATTGTATGAAGACCAAACCACACTCCCTATGCATATTTGAGCATGGCACAACATTCCTTAACACCCTACAGGCTCTCTGCAGCCAGGAAATAGCTGTTTTTTAACGCGTTTCACCGCAAATAAATTTGGGTCGAAACGATTTTTGTCGGAAAATTCAGTGAATCGAATTTTTGATAAATTCGCCCATCTCAATCTGCAGTTCTCCTGCTGCAATTCAGCTGTATGGTAAAGCCAGGACATACTGCCAGCCCGGCCACCTTGACTTCCCTGGAAATTCGTTACGGAATACAGCTATCTGCCTGGCACATATCTGCCTTCCACAATCTTACCTGCTGGTTGCCTACAATAGCTATATTCTGATAGCCATACCTTTTTATGTTTCCATATACAAAGCTGTACTGCTGTGGGGTTTATATGACTTTTTTGATCACTTTTTATTCCATGTTATATGCAGCAGGATGAACAAAAATTGCAGTCCTGCCATTGGTCTTTGTTTTGTTGTACATTGTACGGGCTAAACAGTATGGGCTTGTTCACACGAAGTTTACACTCCGTGTTACAAGTGCTTTTAGTATCCATCTTGGGGTCTGCTCTGTCAGTTCCCAAGACGGATCTAAACAATTAGCAGTGAGTTTATTACTGCTGTCTATGATGAACACGCAGCGGCGTTCAGATAAGGGATCGCCGCTGCGTGTTTCAAAAGCGCAGCTTGGGTCCGTCTTGAAAAGAATTGCAGGATTTCCTTCCCTACCAAGAGGTATGAGTACGTTCAATATCGGGATGAGGTGAAGAACATGGACATAATATAAAGTAATTAAAAAGAGTGAGTATAATAATGGGTTTTTTTTAAACATAGGAAGTGGCACTTTTTGAATCCATGTATTTATAATGTTTTTCACAGGCTGCCCTTAACATGCTGTCAAGATGCCATGCAGAGGGCTACAAGCAGGATGGCATTATATCTATAGCAATTCATCCTGGTTGGGTCAAAACCGACATGGGAGGTGATCAGGTAAGACATTATTGGGGCTTACCTATAAAATCCAATATAGAAGAAATTATTAGTCCAATTTCACACAATGAAAGATCAGTATTTTCTATATTTTTTTCTGTCAAAAGTGTAGGTGGATTCTACACTCGAAATAGTATAATATAAACCTTTATACCTTTCATTGTTTTGCCATTTTCACACAAGAATTATATAGACGTGAAATAACACCTCAACTGTGACCTGAACAAACAGCATGATAGGAGTCTAAATATTGCTTCTGGGTGGGAGACAAAGTACTGAGAACAGGATTGGATTCCATCATTGCAAGGCAGTGAAGCTTTTCTCAAAGATTTTGTTTATGAAAGCTTTCCTCGCGCCGCCCTCATCAGGCAGAGTTTAACTGACTTTTGTTGAGTTTATCTGCCTTTACACATTAGGTATTTCCATTGGGTGTAAAACATGTTGCTATAGCTTATACCAATTTGTCTACTTTTAGAAGAAGACTAGTAGTTTAAGGAATTTTCTGACACAGATCTTTAATGTACTGTAGTTACTGCCACAGTCTTCAGCTGTTCATCATGTGGCTGACTCATGTGAAATTTTACATGCAGCAGTTGCTTTTTAGCTCTGGCTTATGACTGAGATCTCAGCAAAAAAAAACACCTAAGATAATATTATTTCTATCGGTCTTATTTTTCAGGCACCTTTAACAAAAGAAGAGAGTGTCAGCAGCATGATGAAAATTATTTCAACTCTACATGAAAAACAAAGCGGCACTTTTGTAGATTGGGAAGGAAAGACAATCCCATGGTGAACTCTGCAAACAAGATATTGTAGCTGTAAATCTGCGCTTACTACTGAATGGAAATAATGTGTCCTTGTCTAGCTATGTCTGATCACATAGCTCGTGTCACACCTCAGCATCTGGGCGCTGTTGGCCATCTCCTCAATTGTTTGCGCCTCCTCTGGGAGCGCATAAAGTTGAAGATAACACTGCAGAGCAGAGAGCAAACACTACATGATTATACTAGAGAAATTTACATTTTAATAATATAAAGATTTAAAATATAACTCCCAGCCACCCCGAATAGTAAAAAAAATTTTAAATTAAAATTTAGAATAAAAATTTTGAACGCAACAAATTTTCTCACCTAGATTCTAAGGGAACAGTCAGCAGAGAAAGCACACCAGCAATAAAGTATATTAAAAGATTATTATCCAGAAAAAATGGTGTAAAATAGGTAAAAATAATACACAACTAAAGGTTATAAAAACAACAATAGGGAAAACATATATTTACCATAATATATAAACACCGATAAAAACACAACAACAAAAGAGAAAATGCAAACAATTCAATAACTCATGAACAACACAATAGTTCCTAGATACAGCTTTCCTCCATCTAAGAGTTCTTCCCTCCAAGAACAAGAACTGGGCCCCTCATTCCCTTTGAAACTCCTCGGACCTACTCCCCCAGTCATCCAGGCTTTTTTTACCATTCGGGGACCTAGGGCCCCCCTTCCCCCATAGGAAAAACTATGTTTTGGGAACAGCGTATCTTCTTCCCCCCCTAAATTTTTTTTATTGTTTAAAACAATATGAGAAGGGATACTGTTCTCCTGTTTTCAAAAAATTTTTGTAGGTATAGACGTTGACTAAAAATCTGAAACATAATTTTTTAAAACCCATTTTGTTTTCAAACCAAAAAATAACCCTTTGTGTACTACCTGCATTACACATTCAAATGCCGCGTCTGAAATAAATAAACTATATAAATATACCCCAAAAAATTTATTATCACATATTTTGGTATTGAATTACCTATATAAAGTTTACACATTAGCCTTCTGAAGCGGTTGGAGATCCACAAGTTTGTGAACACACCAGTGTATTTAAATGTTTGTAAAGGTTTTAAAAAAGGCAGACGTCCTCAGCCTATTGTGCTTTTTGTGTTGATCCAGAGGAAGTAAAAATAAACATGAGGTAGCGCCAATTGTCCCTAAATTGGGGACAAAAAATTTTTTCGTTCCAATTGGCAAATCAAAATTAATCCTTGGTCAAAACCCTTCCCCAGAACCCGGAAAAAATATCCTTGTTATATTGTTGCACTATGGAAATGCATCCAGACCCTTTTTAATTCTGTTAGTGAATTCACCATAAGTTTCTCCCTTTCTTTGTTTATGTAGAAACCTTCTTTCCTCAAGACATAGAGGATGCCCCTTGTTTTTGATACACCCTGGGTTTTAAATAGATCTTGGGAGAAAAATTTTATATTTACCCTTTTATTTATATATTTCCCCCCTGGGAAGCGATTTTAAAAAATGTTGAAACACGCTTGGGGGGGTAGTGATATCCATTCACCGATAAGGAGTACCACTAAGTTCGTGTCATATTGAAGTTACATCTTTTTATTTTTTAGTTTAAAATTTTGGGGCCTTGTTACCATTAACCTGTTTTTACACTTTAGTTCTAGTTTTTATAGTGACGTGTAAGCCCCACTTTTTAACACCCTGTAGTGTAACATTGGTACAATTGTATGGTATATCCTTTAATGAAAGTCCATCAATTTTATTTATGGTGTCTGGTTTTACGTGTTCGAAAGGGTAACTTCCCGGATACTTTTGTAGTGTTTTTAATGAGTGTTATAAATAAAGCTTATTACTTTTTTGATCATATACTCTCAATTGTTCTTTTTACCTATGTGCCTGTAAGGGTTCGGTGGATTCGCTGGACCACCGCAAGTGATGAAAGTTAAGCCACGCTAGGGAGCGGAGTCTAAGTAGCCCCCATTATTCACCAGAGCCTGCCGCAAAGCGGGATGGACTTGCTGCGGCATGAGGCCACCAGGTCGCTACCCCTGACGTGACTTGCTTGCGATGGCGGCCGGGGTAGTACGTGGTACAGAATCGTAATCCAGAAGAGTAATCGGGGACAGGCCGGAGGTCAGGGCAAGTGGCAGAGGTTCGTGGTCAGAGAAAGGCAAACGGTCAGGGCAGGCGGCAAACAGGCAAGGTCAGGAAACGTAGCGGAACGCACTGGTACACGGGTAATCAAACAGAACTCCAAACTCTCTCTAGACAGGGTAACGCACACCAACAATCTGGCAGAGAGTGCTGGGGGCGTATTCCTTATATAGGACCAGCGGTCGGCAATTGACCTAATTACTGGCGCACTGGCCCTTTAAATCCAGACCCCCCATCGCGCGCGTCCTAGGCAGTGGGTACGCGCACGGCAGCCGGGACAGGCAGGAGCAGCGTACACAGGAGCGGGGACGGGTAAGTGGCCCGGCGCCGGACCTCAGGTAGCAGGGGGATGGTCGCGGGCAGCCGCGGCACCAGCGCCGGAACCCCTGCGGGCAGGGGGGCGGCCGCAGGTGGCAACGGCACCCGCGCCAGCCCCCATGACTGTACCCTCCACCCCTTAGGTCTCCCCCTCTTTTTTCAGAACTTAGAGAGGAGATCAGGTGACAGATTGGGCAACGGCATCCACGCCAGCCCCCATGACAGTGCCATATATAAGGAGAGTGATCTTGTCATGAAAGGGGGCCTTAGACACTGGCTGCTACAATTAAGTTTACTGTCCACTAGGATTCCCAAGTCCTTCTCCATATCAATTTTTCCCAGTGTTTTTCTGCCTAATAAGTAATCATGGAATGGATTTTTCCTCCCCATGTGCATAATCTTGCATGCATCTGTGTTAAACCACATCTGCCACTTCTCTGTCCAGGCCTCCAACTTCTCCAGGTCCCTTTGTAATAAAACATTATTACGAAGAGATTTGGATTATTTGGGGGACAAAATGTACATTCTAATGGTGTCATTCACCGTAATTTAGAATATACAACCGCAACGCCATACTTACAGCTCAATGGCTGGACTAAAGACTGAACCCAGTAGGAGGTAACATAGGCCCCTGTGCTACAACAGGTGCAGATAACTAATGAGTAAGAGCTCACACACCCCTCAACTAGGGGAACAACTGAATAATAAAAAAAACTGCACCTTAAAGGGGTTCTCCAGGAAAAGAAGAAAACTAAATAGATAAACTACTTGTCATGATGAAAAAAATCCTAAATACCTTTAATTAGCAAAGGCTAATCATTATAGAAGAACAAAATGGCCAACGGGCTCTTTCCCCAGCAGAAACCTGTCCCACAGGAAAAAGGACAGGCTCTAAGTTACATTCTGGGTAGTCAGAGAAACAGAAGAACTAGCTGGCTGCTAGAGAAATATTGAGTAAAACGTCCTTTATTTCATATTCTTTAAAAAGGTAAGTCCATACATATGGTAAACACAAGACAAGTTAAAATAATAGTGCCATTGTTAGGTCTAGGTGTCCCTAACTAACGCGTTTCGGTGCATAAGTAATGTCACATAAGTAATGTGACAAACATATATAAAGGCTATAGACAGGCTGGAAATAAAAGAAAAGTCATTAGAATAGCAGGTGAGTGAATAGAAACTATGGTACTGATCTTGCTTGGGGTGCTGGCTCTTGCCATATATAGAATCAAGGGTGAAAGCAGCAAAAATAAATTTCCAATTTAATGTAGTAAACATTAAAAATGTAAAAATCTGAACAACATAATCAGTGGGTTATTTAATGTAAAATTAGTTTTAGATTCTTTTAATTTTAAATACATTTTATAGGTGATATTTTTATATTTTTGGGATATATATTTGTATATTAATTTTATAAGATAACATTTTTTATTAAATTAAAATAATTACATTTTATATAAAGGCAGTCCCCGACTTACACCGTTCCGACTTACATCTGTCCCCTAGTTACAAACTGAGACTTATGGGGCATGCTGGCACTTGTAGTTCCATGTTCCACAGCAGATGTAGTTGTGGAACGACAAGTAACAGAACGCCACAGCAGCACCTAAGCTGAAAATTAGGTGAAATCTTTTTAACAAGAGCACAGGCAGCAAAACAAATGTAAAAACCCTTCCCTGTACTATCCAAAAAAAAAAAAAAAAAAAACCTTTTGTGCTGTAGTTACATTTAATAAATCTACCTGTTCCGACTTACATACAAATTCAACTTAAGAACAAACCTACAGTCCCTATCTCGTTCGTAACCCAGGGACTGCCTGTAGTTTGATAATTATCATAAATTACTTTTTATTATTGTACTGGTGACTTTTTCAGTCTTTAGTCCAGTCATTGAGCTGTAAATATAGCCTTGAGGCTGTGTTTTTTGAGTAAATAATGTCCCATTTTTTCTTTGATTTTACTATAGAATATACTGTGAATCCGCAAAAAAATTCCAAGTAGGACAAAATGGGAAAAAAAGTACTTGCTTCATGTTTTCAGGGGGAGGGGTGTTTTAGGGCATTCACTCACCAATATAAATTATGTGTTCTCTTTATTCTATAGGTTAATACGATTTCGGCAACACCAAACATGTAGGTTTTTTTTATGATTTGTTACTGTAATAAAAATTCAAACCTTTTCGATTTTGGAAATTTGTGGCGCGGCGCCATTTTCTGTGACCATTAACCTTTTTGTACCAACACCTATGGACTTGAGTGGTGCGTTTTTTGCTGGCTAAAGTTTACTTAGCATTGATACTGCGACTTTTTTGATCAATTTTATTCCAATATTTAGAGGACGTGAAATGCCCCCAATAAAGCGCAATTTTGACGTTTGGATTATTTTTTCTATAGTGTTCATCGTACGGGATAAATGATGTTAGATTTTAATAGATCTGATTTTTTTTGGATGCGGCGATACCAAATATGTGTAACTTTTTTTTTTTTCATTTGTAAAATAACATTTACCTGGGACAGAATATAAACAGAAAAACAGCCAAGGGAAAAAAAAACCTTTCAAAAGACTTCCAGCTGCTATGTCACGGGATCGGGTCCCCACACTGCAGGGGCTCCGATCGGCGTGAGGAACAGTGCGCTGCACCATTTCTCATTCATTTAGGTCCGGGCATTTTTGCCGTGCGAAACGGTTCCCGGGGGAGGTCCCACACCACCAAAATTGTAATCGGGGGGTTTTTACCCTAAAACACCCTGACACCCAATTGGGCGGGATCGGCTGCAATCCCCTGCCTTTTAAATGCTCTTTCGTTCAATCTTTAAAATCCTCCCTTTGTTTCGAGTAACTGGGGCCGTTACTTACCCACTTGCACACATTTCCCCCCAGCCCCAAGCATTCCCTTTTTTTACTTACCAACCTTTTATGTGACACAGTATCAAATGCTTTAGAAAAATTTAGATATATGACATCTAGAGATGGGCGAATTGATTCTAACAAAGTGGAATTCGTTTAGAATTTCAGGAAAACTTGATTCGAACGAATCAAATTTGGGGGTTTATTCCGGGGGAAAAAAGCGTGTTTTTTAAATTTTATAAAAAAGACTGCGACACAGGATTACATGGGGCAAAGAAGTCGGGAGGAAGAAAGGCGTAGCCAACATGACATGTGCAGAGATAAGCCAATCGAGACCGGCGGAATCTGTGACGTCACCGCACTATACTGTAATAATCCGGGCGCCATGCTCGCTCCTCCCCACCCCCCCACTGTAACCCCGTGTAGGGGAAGTGCTCCTGCTGCCCCCCCACGCTGCCTTTTGTATCTATACTAAAAAAACCCCACTTTTAAAACAGCGATTTTGAGGGGGTCAAAAGCTTGTCTCAAGACTGCTTCTCTCTTCAAAAACTGATTTTGTGGGGTATTGGAACTGTATCCAGTGTGCTTTTCCCAATTCAGCTGCATATACATTTTTTAATCTATTTTTCTCCATTTTAAAACGCGGTAAAATTGTTGGGAGCACATTTCTTTTGCGCTATTTACATCCCAAAGGGTTTTAAATAAGTATTTTTCCCGCATTTATTCAGTAAAAGAAACTTCTTTTTACCGCCAAAGAAGAAATTTTGCCTGTACATAATTTATTCCAAGGTTAATTAGATGTTTTTCTGTGTTGTGTTCCATAAAATCACGCCGTTACTTCCGGGGGGGGAGCACAGAGTGTAGCCCTTTTTTGAAGACTCCGCTTCTAGCCTGAAATTGCTGTTTTGGGGGGATTTTAAACCATCATTTTTGCCCCTAGGCCAACGGGACCCAGTCTGAAGGGGCCCGAGAAGGAAAAATCCCTGAGGGGCGAGGAGACCCTCTGGCCACCACGGTGACCAGCACGCCCGGATAGAAGGAGGATAGGCCGCGGCAAGCCCGAGAGCTCCGTCAACACGACACCTGACGGAGACCCTCACTTACCTCTTTGCAGACAGGAAGGCTCGAGCGAGGTGTGCGGCAGCAGCGGTGAGCCGGAGTGGCCGAGACCTGAGGACGCGGTGGCCGGGTGGAATCCTGCGCGGTGCCAGAGGTCGGGTTGCGGCAGCTGGTGACGGCCGAAAGCGGGAAGAGGCCCGCGGAGGTGTGCGGCAGCAGCGGTGTGCCGGAGTGACCGGTGAGCGTGACAGACCTCTGAGCTGCAGAAATTGCCGACAAGCGGAGCGCAGGAGGGATCGGCGGCAGGCTGTGCACGGACTCCGTGCATTCCTGGGACGGAGGACGGCTAAGGCAGATCGGAGGTGACCGGCCCTAAAGTCGGAGGATCTTGACCCCACACCGACAATCAGGTGGGAGAGCGGAGGAGGTGGCGACGGGTGACGGACCCCCTGAGACCGGGGCTGTTGTGGCAGTGCCGCCCAAGTGGCGGTGGTGGAGGACTTGGCGGCCATTTTGACCTTGAGGGGAGAGGACTTCCCAATAACAAAGGGACCTGAGGAACTGGACTGTCTGGCGCCCATTTAAGCTCTGGCTGACGCGGGACAATTCTAACCGCTTACAGGGCCTGGTGGCAAAAGTTTGAGATCACCGTGAAGACACTTGGGGGTGAAAGAACTGGCCTCTCAGACACTTTTCATCAATCTACCCCTCCTTCCCCCACTACTTGCTCTCTTTTGCTTCGGGTAGGGGTGCTGGAACACTGATAAGGAGGGCAGAGGGGTGCTCAAAGGGACTGTAGCTCTCTATGTTGGAATAATACTTATTACTGTGTGCAACAACCACTTTTGTATGTATTGCATGTGTGAGCCTTTGTCAAGGGATATTGTCATTGTTGATAAAGTTAGGCTGTTAAAAAAAAAAAACTGAGAGGAAGAGACAGCTCAGATCTTGTTTGACTGCAGATGACGATAGATACAGATAAAACATGTCTCAGATTGCTGAGAGTTTATACTTGTTTCTCTTCAAGAATAAAGTTCCCTTTTGCGTTGCAACTACTGGATAAAGATCTGAATAATCTAGCTGCAACAGTTATGGGCCCAGTATCCAATTAAACCAGTTAAGGATGTGCCGAATTTCTCAAAAATACGGTTCGGGCCACTACTTCGCCGAATTTTCCGAAAACTTCTTTTCGGTCCGATTACTTCAGGCACGAATCACTTAAAAAACAGCTATTTCCAGCTGCCCAGAGCCTGCAGGTGCTGTTAGAACGTTGTGGGAACATATCTAAATATGTCATGAGTGAGCTTGGTTTTGTCTTCCATACAATGATGTGTTTTAGTGATACACGCACACTGACTGCCGCCAGTCTACTTAGAATCGCTTCACTATAAAATTCCCCTGGGCACTTAAAGATGGCAAAACTGACCCAAAAACTCGAAGCGGTAATGTAGCCTGATAAGTCATGCTAGCGAAAGCTGAAAAAAACAAGCTGTAGGAGCTCAGGTGGCAACCTATGATAGATTGGTGGAGGTGACGCGGCAGCCACATCACATGAGGTCAAGGCAGTGGCACAATGACATACTGGAGCGGCAAAACAAGTAATTAAGCCACAGAGTGTCACAATCACACAGTGTGGAGGTCACGGCGGCAGCAGTAATAGGTCAGACAGTGGCACAATGGGCATTCTGGAGGTGGCAAAACAGTATAGGCCACAGAGTGCCAATCACTCAGTGAGTGAGGTCACGGCGGCAGCAGTATGATTCAGGCAGTAGCACAATGACAATATGGAGGCGGCAAAACGTAATAGAGCCCAAGAGTGCACAAATGATACAGTGTGGAGGTCCACGGCGGCAAGCAGTATGAGGTCAACAGTGGGCACAATGACATTATGGAGGCGAAAAACCAGTATTAGTGGCACAGAGTGGCAACAATCACACAGTGTGGAGGTCACGGCTGCAGAGTAAAGAGGTCAGACAGTGGCACAAATGGCATTCTGGAGGTGGCAAAACAGTATTAGGCCACAAGTGGCACAATGATACAGTTGGAGGTCACGGCGGCATGCAGAATGATTTCAGACAGGTGGCACAATGACATTATGAGGCGGAAAAACAGTAAATTTAGCAACAGAGTGCACAAAGATACCGTGTGAAGGTCACGGCTAGCAGCATATGAAGGTTCAGACATTGGCACATGTCAATATGGAGGCGGCAAGACAGTATAAAGGCCACAGAGTCACAATCACACAGTGTGGAGGTCACGCGGCTGCAGTATGATGTTCAGACAGTTGGCACAAGGCATTCGGAGGTGGCAAAACTGTATTATGGCCACAGATTGGCACATCACACCGTGTTAGGTCACGGCGCAGCAGTAATGTGGTCAGGCAGTGGCACAATGACATTATGGAGGAGGAAAAACACAATTAATACACAGATAGGAACAAACACACATAGTGGAAGTCACGGAGGCAGCAGTATGAGGTCATGCAGAGGAAAAATGACATTATGGAGGCGGCAAAACATAGTAGGCCACAGAGTGTCACAATGTACCGTGGAGTGCACGGCAGCAGCAGTATGAGGCAGACAGTGTCACGAATGACATTAGGAGGTGAAAAACAGTATTAGGGCACAGATGGCACAATCACCACAGTGATGTCACAGGCGGCAGCAGTAAGAGGACAGCAGTGGAACAATGACAAATTCTGGAGCTGGCAAAAAAAAGAGTAGGACCAAAGAGTGGTACAATGGACACAGTGTGGGGATGGACGGCAGGAGCAACAGCAGCAGCATAAGGTCAGACAGTGGGCAACAATGACACATGTGGAGGGCACACATGAGTCACAGCAGCAGCATGAGGTTCAAGAGTGGCAAAATGACATTCTTCAGGTGGCAAAATAGTAATTTAAGCCACAGAGCGCACAAATGACTGAGAGCGGAAGTGTCACGGCGGAAGACATGAGTAGGCAGGGGTGCACAATGACAGAGAGTGGAGGTGATTACGGAGCAACAGCATGAGGTCAGAGAGTGGCAACAATGACATTCTGCAGTGCAACAAAAGTATTAGGCCACAGAGCGTCACAATACTGAGAGCCGGAGGTCCAACGGCGGCAGCAGCATGAGGTCAGGCATTTGCACCTGACGAGAGTGGAGTGATGACAAGAGCAACACATGAGGTCATAGAGTGCACAATGACATTCGCCGGTGGGCAAAATATATTAGGCCACAGAGCGGCACAATGCTGAGAGCTGAGACAACGGCGGCAGCAGCATTGAGGTCAGGCAGTGGCTCAATTACAGAGAGAGGAGGTGATGACAGGACAACAGCATGAGTCAGAGAGTGGCATCAAATGACATTCTGGAGGTGGGCAAAACCAGTACCATGGCCGCATAGTGGCACAATGACACAGTGTGGAGTCACGGCAACAGCAACAGCAGCAGCAGCATGAGCACATAGAGTGGCACAATGACAGAGTGTTGAGGTGGGTGGCAATACCATTCCCTGGTAAAGACGGTGGTAGGCAGATGGAGAAACTATCAGCAGATGTGTGGCATCAGGCGGGTGGCGGCATCAGAATAGTGGCTGAGGCAGGTAGTTTGAACCCAGACTGACGCCTAAGGCATTGGTGTGTGGAAAATCCTGGCCGATCCACGCCTGATTCATCTTGACAAAGGTCAGTCGTTCAACATTTCCCGTGGACCTGGGTGTTCTCCTTGGTTTAAGTATGGCCCCCGCCGCACTTAACACCCGCTCTTTTGCCACACTACTGGCCGGGCAGGACAGCTTCTCCACTGCAAACTCGGCAAGTTGCGGCCACACATCCATTTTTTGGCTGCCCAGTAGTCCAGCGATCTTCTAACTGGGGTGGCAGAGTGCTGTCCAAGTAGGCCACAACCTGTTGGTTCAGGGAATGCTCCATGTCCTGCTGCTGCTGCTGCTGGTGACTGCCCTCCTCACTAGGCGGTGAAGGAAGCTGCTCAAATTAGTGACTCCAGACTTAGGTTACTGCTGATGGAGCTGGTACTGCTCCTACCCCCCCCCCGTCCCCCAGCAGCCGCGGCAGTAGTACGTGAGCCCCTGAGGAACCCCCGGTCAACCTGTCAGAGGAGGGACGATGCCGCACATAGGCAGCGGCCAACTGATTACGGAGGATTTCCCTATAGTATTTGAGTTTGTCTTCCCTCTCAATAGCTGGGAAAAAGGCTCCCATTTTGGACCGGTAGCGAGGGTCCAATAGGGTGGAGAGCCAGAAGTCATCCCTCTGCCGGATGCTGACTATTCGGCTGTCACTAGCCAGGCAAATAAGCATGCTGCGGGACATCTGCACAAGTGACTCCGAGGGGCTCCCTGCCTCCATTTCCACTGTATACTGCCACGGTGCTTGGAGTCATCTGCCTCGTTCTTCCTCATCTCCATCCACCTCCTCCAGCTCTCCCTGCTCCTCCTCTCTTGTCACCTGGGTAGAAAATCCACTCCTTTCACCAGACAATGCTTCTGCTCCAATGTCCCCTCCTCCTCCTCCTCCTCCATTTCAGTCCCCACCGGACTCATGTGGCCACGAGATGTAGTCGCCACATCTCCAGTCCCCTGCCCAGACAGATTTTTCAGCATCTGTTCCAGGACATGAAGCAGTGGAAGCCGTTTATTCATCCCGTAGTCCTGGCGACTGACAAATAACTAGCCTCCTCGAATGGCCTCAACAAACGGCAGGTGCCACGCAAGCGCTGCCACTGGCTGATACATCAAAGTTCACAGGGGATACTTCTTTCTGCCTGGATCATCAGAAAAAATCGTTAATGGCCTTTCTCTGAGTCATACAGTCGGTCCAACATGAGCAGGCCTGAATTTCCAGCGGTGGAAACATCGCATATCAGAGCGTGTTGGGGGAGCCGTTCTGCCTGCTAGCAACCTCGAGGTAGGTTGTTCCTGGCTTGAACGAATGATAAAGTGCATGCACAGTTTTTCCTGCCATTTTTCCCAGAATGGTTCAGAAGATCGGTGGCAGACTTCCAGAACCATTTACAATCCAGATTGAACACGTGCGCATGCAGGGCGCATGGAACCATTCCCTCCTCGGTGCGCCGATGACACCAATTGTTCCTCCCATTGTCCCGTCACCATGGTTCCGATTTGCAGTTGGCGCGGAGAAAGCCACACATCGATTTTCTTGCTGCATGACGCGGAGCATTCCTCCCCTTGTGTGACTTCGTTCGCCGAGGCAAGCTAGGTGTAGAACTGCGTGACACCGCTGTGCCCTACATATGTGGTATGATGGAGCATTACTTGTGGAGGCTGAGATGGTGGTGGTGGTGGAGGAGGAGGAGGCGGACATTGGCGCAGGAGCAGCAGTTTGACAACGTGGAGGAGAAAGCGGCGTCTCCTGTCCCAGTTGTTGGCGTGCCTGGGCAGGAAGCACAGTCCCCCACTGGGCCGTAACGGACCTGTACTGGCCCTGACCGTAGTGACAGCTCCAGACGGCCGCGCTGCCGGGTACCTTGGAACAACCCGATAAGCCCAAGGACGGACCCACTTTCTGTTCTACATATTTATGAAGTGCTGGTACTGCCTTTTTGGAAAAGAAATTACGGCTTGGAACTCTCCACTCGGCTCGGCACAAGCCATTAGTTCTCTGAATGGTGCAGAGTCCACCATTTGGAAAGGGAGGGACTGCAGTACCAACAACTTGGACAGGAGCACGGTCAGCTGCTGCACCTTAGGATGGTTGGACGCATACTGTTGTCTCTTTACAATCGCCTCTCTGAACGACTGCTGGCGCCATGAGTAGCGAGGAGCAGAGCATCGGACCGGGAGAGATGTCAAAGAGAAACAGCTGCCTTCTGCAGAGGTGGTGGAGCCTTGACTGGCTGAAATGGCATGCGTGCCACTGGCCGCTGCTGCTGCTGCACGCAGGATGGACCACCACACATCTGACCACGATTCTCCCCAGGCCACCGGATGGAGACTCTGCAAGTTTTGACGCAGGGCCCATTGTGCCAACGTAAGCTCCCATGCCACCTTCACTTTCTCCCACAGATTCTACATATACCCAAATTTCGGCTCCTCCTGTTCTTAGCAAAGAACTGCACACCCCGAGTACTGATTTTACCGCCAACGCTCCGCAAAAAAACTGAGTGACTAACTTGCGCGCCGTGCTGCCTCGTCTGAGCCCTGTCCGCTACTGTCTTGGACCTGCGAACGGGTTTCTACCCCGTGAGCCCTTGCCCGCCTTCCTCTCCCACACACTGCTTCAACCCAGTGCAGACTCACTGCCACACAACCCACTATGCAGGCTGCGCGCAGCCCCTGAACGCGCAAGCTGACCCCTCTTCTCCTGACGATGATGAAGCCCTTGCTGTCACCCCGCTCCCCAAGAGCTTTCGAACATCAACAACTAATTTGGTGTTATCAGTCGATCACTACCTGTCCTCATCACCGGTCCCCTTCGTAAGCCGAGGCTAGACCGTCTCACCACAATGACCTCCCATGCCATCTCCACCATCTATACTATGGCCGCCTACTGCCAAGAAGAGGGGAAATTGGCCTCCATTTCTTCGCTGCCACGTAGCAGCTGACTGCCCTCCCCCAAAATTGTTCATCCTCGCTAATATAGTGGCGCTGAGCCCAACCACATAGTAGATTCCCTTGCTGAGGGAACTGGATGGGACAGAGGCGGGCAGAGGCAGGTGAGGGCCGGCTGAACCGCTGCCGGGCCATGCCACCTAAGTGTTGTGTCTGAGGTTCCACCGACTCTTTGGCTGGGGTTGTCCAGAGACAACTGGGAGGAAGAGATGACCTATCAACCAATCAAGAAACCCTTGGGTTGCTGAACTACACACGGCCGCAAATGACAGCGGCAGTTGGGCCTCACGAGTGACCCCTGCTGCGACGTCCCCTTGCTGTGACTGTCGAAGCCTGGGCCCGTTTCAGAATGTTTGTGCCATGCACTCCGAGTTGCAGAGCCTGCCACCTCTCTGTCTGGACATAAGTTTATGTTCAAAATGTACAGGACACTGTTGATGAAGCATATCTGTATATGATAAATATACACCCTGTTTTTGACTCCAAATGAACCAGTACAAGCTTGGGAAACCCCTTGGATATAAATTTGCGCTCCACAAATTGGCCAGGAAAAATTTATTCTTGTAATTGTCTTTACAAGCACGTGTGTGATTTTACTAAATTGTAAAAGCACAAACAGCTTAATTAACCTTCGCTTGTGAATTTATGCTACAAGAAAAATGTATATATTTCGGTGTGAAAAAGACGGTTTTTATTTTGTCAGCCACAGCAGGCAAAACAACGCTATTAGTTAACCCCAGGATGGTAAATTGCGCATAGAATTGAGCCACCACAAACTAATATCTTTGTAGCGTGTTACAATTGCGTGTTTTCCTACGCCACACAACAAGAGATACAGTTGTAAATTAGCCTTTGCTTGTGGAATTAGGCACCAATAAAAAATATATAAATTTGGCCGTTGAAAACGACGGTTTATTTTTTTCAGCACACCATCAAAACAACTCATAAATTAACCCCTGGATGTAAAATTGCGCCAAAGAATTGAGCCGCACAACTAGTAGCTTTGTAGCGTGTTACAATATTGCATGTTTTCTACGCCACACAACATGAGATACAGTTTGTAATTGCCCCCTTTGCTTGTGAATTAGGCTACCAAAAAAAAACTATATATTTGGCGTTGAAAAAGACGGTATATTTTGTCAGCACACCAGCAAAACAACGCTTAATTAACCCCTGGATGTAAATTGCCCAAAGAATTGAGCCGCACAAACTATGTAGCGTGTTACATTGCGTGTTTTCTACCCACACAACAAAGATACAGTTGTAATTAGACTTTGCTGTTAATTAGGCTAACAAAAAAAAATAATAATATTTGACGTTGAAAAAGACGGTTTTATTTTGTCAGCACACCAGCAAACAACGCTTAATTATCCCCTGGATTGTTAATTGCTCCAAAGAATTGAGCCGCACAAACTAGTAGCTTTGGTAGCGGTTTACAAATTGCGTGTTTTTCTACGCACACAACAAGAGATACAGATGTAATTAGCCTTTTGCTTGTGAATTAGCTACCAAAAAAATAAATATTTATTTGGCGTTGAAAATGACGTTTTATTTATTGTCAGACACCACAAAACAACGCTTAATTAACCCCTGGATGTAAATTGCGCCAAAGAATTTTATCCTCACAACTAGTAGCGTGTTAACAATTGCGTGTTTTCTACCCTCACAACAAGAGATACACGTAGTAATTAGCCTTTGCTTGTGAATTAGGCTACAAAAAAATATATATAAATTTGGCTTTGAAAAAGACTGTTAATTTTTGACATCACACCAGCAAAACAACGCTTAATTAACCCCCTGGATGTAAATTGCGCCAAAGAATTGCGCCCCACAAACTAGTAGCGTGTTACAATTGCGTGTTTTCTACGCCACACAACAATAGATACAGTTGTAATAAGTCCTTTGCTTGTGAATTAGCTACAAACTAAAATATATATATTTGGTGTTGAAAAAGACGGTTTATTTTTGTCAGCACACCAGGCAAAACAACGCTTAATTAACCCCTGGAATGTAAATTGCGCCAAATAATTGAGCCGCTACAAACTAGCTAGCGTGTTAACACTTGCGTGTTTTCAACGCCACTACAACAAGAGATACAGTTTGTAATTAGCCTTGTGCTTGTGAATTAGGCCTCCAAAAAAAAATATATTATTTGGCGTTGAAAAAGACGGTTTATTTTTGTCAGCACACCAGCAAAACAACGCTTATTTAACCCCGGATGTAAAATTTGCGCCAAAAGAATTGAGCCGCACAAACGAGTAGCGTGTACAATTGCGTTGTTTTCTACGCCTACACAACATGAGATACAGTATGTTAATTAGCCATTGCTTGTGAAATAGGCTACCCAAAAAAATATATAATTTGGGCGTTGAAATAGACGTTTTATTTTTGTCAGCACACCAGCAAAACAACGCTTAATTAACCCTGGATGTAAAATTGCGCCAAAGATTGAGCCGCACAAACAGTAGCTTTGTAGCGTGTATACAATTGCGTGATTTTCTACGCCACTACAACAGAGATACATTTTGTAATTAGCCTTGCTTGTGAATTAGGCTACCAAAAAAAAATATATATATTTGGCGATGAAAAAAAGACCGTTTATTTTTTGTCAGCACACCCAAAAACAAGCTTAATTAACCCCTGGATGTTAAATGCGCAATAGAATTCAGCAGCCAAAAAATGAAGTGGTATTTGTATGATAAAAACGCTGTTTCTTTAAATAATACAACCGGAACTGCTTAGATCCCACTTGAAATTGAATGTAATATTCATCTGCAATTGGACGCACACTGGAGTTCAGATCCAATACACCAAAAAATCAGAAATAGAAAATTCAGAGAACAGTCTATGTGACAAGCTGAGACACCCCACAGAAAACGCTGTATAAAAATCAGTTCTTCAGAAAGCTCTATCACCCGCAGCAGCACCTTCCCTATCAGTACAGTGAGAGGATTGTGGAGCTCCCAGCCGCGCTCGGTCTTATTCTATTGCGGTGACGTCACATAATCCCTACGTTCCTCTAATTGGCTTCATCTCTGCACATGTCCATGGCAGGCTATGCCCTTCTTCCATCCCAAGTGCTTTGCCCCATGTACTCCATGAGCTCGACAGCCATTTTATCAATCAAAGCACACTTCGTTCACCCGAAGAACCACAAAGTTCGACCTTCGTTCCGAACCGTAAGTTTTCGTCCTGAAATCTAAACGAATTCCACTTCGTAGAATCCAATTCGCCCCATCTCTTAATCCCAGTATCCAAGTTATTTCCAGTATCCATCAGATCAACCTTAAAGTGTGAACATGAGAAGATAAATAAGAATATAAGATGGCTGCATAAAAAATTCCCCGTCCAAGCCTAAACAAAACCAGAACTCTAAATCCTGGAAACCCAAAGGTGAAGATGCTTCTAATAAGAAAGGTAAGGGGAAAAATATACACGGAGCCCAACCCCTATCCTCCATAAAGGGGAAATGGGATAGAGAAGGATCAGAAAGCACAGAGCACAATCTCCCTAAACTGTAATGAAACCGGGTTTTGTACACATATTAAAAAGGGGAAACACCCCAAAGGACATGGGGGGAAGAGCTCCCAGAAAGTGCATGAAAGAAAAAAATCTCAGCAATAAGCTTTACAAATGGGGAAAATTTTGTTTTCAGTCCAAGTTAAAAAGGGCCAGAATAAGAAAGGACTACATCAAGACACCCTTGAAAAAGTGGAGCCTGCCGAAATGGGGGAAAAAAACCTAAAAAAAATTTCCATTTTTCTGGCACTGTTACTCACCCGGTCCCCCCAGAAAGCATGACACACGGGGTCACCGCACTAGATGCCGGCCAAATTTTGACTCACATTAGAGTATTTTAAAGGAAACCCTTAGTGGATAAAATACAATAAAAAAAACCCAAGAGTACAAAAAAAAGCAGTGAGAGCCCAAACCACAGAATCTGAAATTAAAGCCAGGACCCCATACAACACATAAGAGTCAAAAAAAGGGAAACACGTGAATGTTTTGGGTATGCAGGAAAACGGGTCACATAAAGGCAAATTTGCAGGCCCGGGAAAGAAAAAATGAATCAGCAAAAAGAAAAAGGGGAACAATCAGAAACCCCAAAAGTGCTATTAAAGAAAAAAAAGGGACCCCTGTGTGGGGCTAAAATCACTTTTAAATTTACAAGTACAGGCAGATCAGCAAAACATTTTGGGTTCATAGACCCCCGGGTTGCCACAAGCCACAAAACCAAATAAACAGAATTTTCTTTTTTTTACCTGGACCAAAGCCAATCAAAAAAAGGGTCATTTTAACCCAAAAATGGTAAAGTATATAATTTTTCCCAAAAGGGAAATTAGGAGTTTGGCAAACCCCCACGGGCCAAGTCTCCCCAAAACAGAAACCAAAAAAAACCCAAATAAAGATGGGGCCAATTTTCCCAAAAGGCCCTTTAAAGCAACTTTTTTTATAAATTGAAAAAACTCACAAGACAGGGGAATGTATTTTACTTTTAGGGATGACAGCTGCATCATAAAACAAGAAAAGGGCCCATACTCTTGGGCAAAAGGAAATATAAAAGATGGTTTTTGTCCCAAAAAATTTACAAAAATCAGGGAGGCTTTTTATACTGTCAAACAAAAACAAGAATTTCCATCCATGGGGTTGGCTCGACGTCTTGGGCCCATAGGTCCCCCAGAACAAAAAGGGAAAGGGCTAGTTCGGGAAAAGAGCTTGCTAACGCTTTACAATTGCCCAAATGCAGTCAGAAAAAAGGAAGTGAAACTAGCCCCTTAAAGGGTAAAATGACAAGGAAATCTTTTCCCTTTAAACACACCCACCACTACATCAGAAACCAGCCATTTGGCCCTTGTTTCCCATACAGATGTTGGGGCCCAATGAGTACTCAAACACCTGGAAAAAAGAGAAAATTTTCCCCACATTTTTTGGGATGATTACCCCAGATATAAAATTTTGGTGTTTTGCTTCATAGCAAAGATAAAAGTTGAAAGAAAAACAAAGAAGAACCTTTTTCTGAAGTATCCAAAAAATTTTGGGAAGAATCCCAAAAGACATTGTGGGGCTGCCCAATGGAACGGGAATACACAAGGGAAAGGCAAAAACCCTATAAAAAAAAAATTTGGAATCGTGTTCCAGACTCCCCAAAACCATACCCCCCCCAGAACAAAAGGGTTTTCCCCCGCAGAGGGGAAAAACCCCGAACTCTTTGTGAAAGTGGAAGAAGTAGGGTTTTTTTTAAAATCCCAAAACCCCAACAACAAGGGGGGAGAAGCAAAAATTTGACTGTTTTGCAAATTTTCAAAACAGATTACCGGGGAAAGCTACAAAGAAAACTCCCAAAAGAGCAATGGAACAAAAAAAAAGCCGAATTAAAGCACATAAGGGAAAATTTGGAAGTAAAGCATTTGTGCATGTTCCCAAAGGGGAAAAAAATAAAAATGGGAAGCTCATGCAAAAGGGAAGGGGTCCCCGGGGGCTTCAGTTTTAAACCCAAAAAGGATACAGAATTCTTTCACCCAGAACCAAAAAGGTGAAAAAACACAAAAAATGTAGTAAAAAGATGAAAACCTGAACACCAAATTTCATGAAGTTATTCCATAATTCCATTTGAAGCCACAAAGCAAAACCCCCAGTCACAAACTCAAAAAACAAGGAAAAAAGACGCTAATGTGGTTCGACCCTCAAGGGTTTCTGAAGAGGGGAAAATGTAATACCCTGCTGAAACCTTTAATCAAAGGGGATCCAACAGGTGCAAAAAAAAAGGGATTCCCCGCTAAATGCCCCGTCCCTTAAAAATGGTGAAGGGGACATTGTGATCAGAGCCTCAGTCATGGGAAAAAAATGCAACTTTCCCCCCGTCCATGAAAAAAAAAATGGATTAAAGCGCAGATGAAGAAATGGAATCGCTTCAAAAGCTTTAACATGGAAAATTACCAAACTACCACAAGGGGAAAAAAGCAATTGGATGTAAATTTGGGTTTTCAAAACCCAAAAATGAAATCTGATGGTAACGTGCCCTAGATTCAAGGGAAGACAGTTGCAAAAGGGTACTTAAAAAAAAAATGGAAAGAATTTTGATGCTACATTTTTTTCCCGTCCCTTAAAAAAAACAAAAATTTTAAATTTTAATGCTGTAGCCGCGGTGGGAAAGCATGAAAGGGAAAAACATTTTGACATTAAGACAAACTTTTCTAAATTGTGACATTGAAGAAAGGTTTTTATATGAACTCAACCAAAGGGTTAAAAATTAAAAAAGGGAGAAGAACACCATTTTGTGTAAACTGCAAAAATTTTATTTAGGCCCCCCCCCCCAAAACAATCAGCAAGGGGCGGGGGAAAAACTAAGATTAAGACTTTTTGGCTGAAAGAAATTTAGAAGAAGTCAAGCTGATCCTTTTATTTTTCTTCTGTAAGTTGATATTTCCTCTACCCCCTCAAGAAAAAGCTGAAATTACAAAAATTTTGGGAAAATTTTTA
The DNA here is from genome assembly GCA_025379985.1 of Phyllomedusa bahiana. Lineage (NCBI taxonomy): Eukaryota > Metazoa > Chordata > Amphibia > Anura > Hylidae > Phyllomedusa > Phyllomedusa bahiana. The sequence goes on from JAODAL010004907.1 coordinate 112,736, forward strand.
ACCAACATTTTGAAAAAAAGGGCCTTGGAAATGTGACACATTTTCTGGGAATCCAATCCAGAGAGAAGAAATGGAAGTTTCCCCTTCTCAACCAGAAAGCTAAAATTGTCACAGTCCCCAACCAGTTTGGGAAGTCCCGAACCCCAAAGGGACTTCAACACCCCAAAGGGTCCATCTTAAACCCAAAGTTGGGAAGGGGAAAAAAGATCAAAACCTAACAAAAGAAGTTACAAAAGCAAAATGGGGGGAATCCTGTACATAGCCACAACTACCGTCCCCCGATTATCACAGCGACAATTTGGGGATACTGTGTCGACGTGAAAGTTAAGCCACTTTAAAAGACTGGAATGCAGGGGTTTAAAAAAAAGTCATTCAATATCTGAAGCAAAATCAAGACTTGAATCAAAAAATATCCTTTCAAATGGGGGGATCTAACCCCTCCAGCCACTTTTTTAGGTTTCACCTGCCAACCCCTGTTAACCCCAAAAATTTTTAATCAGCCCCAAACCATGGCGGGAACCCCAGGCATTTAAAGGGATGTAGACATGGTTCCCCAAACAAAACTCCTTCAGTTCCCAAAAACCCAGCATTTAGTAATGGGAAAAAGGTTTAAATTTGGGGTGCCCCTTTTAACTTTGGCCCTGGTTGTTTTGGGGCCAGAAGGGGCTTTGGGCAAATATTTCAGAAACTGCTGATTCTCCGGGGGTTTTCCAAAGCACAACCAAACTCTAGGGTTTTCAGAGAATGGTCCGAAAAAAAAAAAACCCTTTCCCTGAGCGGCCCTCCTGTGGGCGGAAATGGCCCTTTTTGAAGCCAGAGGCCCAAAGGGAAATGGCAACGGTTCGGGGCTAAGAAAGGCAACGTGACCAAATTTCCACCCCCTTACAACCAAGGTAGGAGAAGAGCAACCCCTGAATGCCAGTAAAAGGGGAACTTTGAGGCAGAAAGGGCTACACAAACAGAAGGGCCACACCCTTTGGGGGCCACTCCTTTCAGGGTAAGAACGGAAATTTTGGGTTCCCCAATTTTTCCCAACTCAACGAAATTGGGAACAGTAGAAAAATTTGGGAAAAAAGTTGCCTGGCTATGATTTTCGATTTCTTGGGGTGCGACATTTTAAAAATAGGGCAAATTTTTGGGGGTCAACAACATGAAAGCATGGATCCATCCTGCCTTGATCAACGGTTCAGGCGGGTGGTGGGGGTGCAGTGTGGGGAAATTTTTTTTCTTGGCCCCTTTTTGGGGCCCCTTTGGGGAAACCAATTTGAGCATCGTTGCAACGCCACAGCCACCGGTATTGTTCTGACCATGTCCATCCTTTATGACCACAATGTACCAACATCTGATGGGCACTTTCAGCAGGATAATGCCCATGTCTAAAGCGGGGTCATCTCAACGGTTTCTTGAACAACAAGATTCACTGTACTCAAATGGCCTCCACAGTCACCAAACTCAACCCAGGGGGTCCAACCCTTACAGCATGGTTTACCAATAAAGGGGCCGGTGAGTGTAAAGCTCACAGCTTACTGAAACGCAGACGGGGCCGGGAAATTTTTAATGATCGAAAGCAACAAGCTTTACTTTTTTTAAATTTGGAGAAAGTCAAATTTCTTGGTCAACAAAAGCAGTGTCAGTTGCTTATCATCTACAGAGGCAAAACTTTTCCCGCAGCTCATCCCACAAAAGTAATTTGGTAACCCAAACTGTAGAGGATCTTGGAAAAACTCCAACTCAACCTTTACATTTATGAAGAAAACCCAAGGATGTATTAAACCGCCATAATGAAAGGATCAATCCAGGCAAACACATTGAAAAAACACACCACCTGCGAGATTATGTAAAGGATCACTGCTTTGCTACTGCAAACTGCAAGAGATAGCTGTGCCATACAAAGCCTTGCCAAGAACCAAGTTTGAAATTTCAGGGAAAATATGGGGCTAATTGGATAAAAGTTTTTTTTTAGTGGGGTGTTGGGAAAAATACTTTTTACGTGTCAACAACCACTTTTGTATGTTTGCTAGTGTGGGCCTTTTTCAAAGGATATTGTCATTGTTGATAAAAATTAGGCTGTTTAAAAAAAAAAACTAGAAAGAGACACTCAATCTTGTTTTCTTTCAGATGGCGATAGATCAGACATTTCCTTTTCTGAAATTATATTGTTCTTTCAAAAAAAAGTTCCTTTTTGCTGTTCAACAAGGATAAAAAATCGGATAACTGCTGCAAACCTTAGCACTGCTACATCTCCTACAAGTGGGGTTTTTGCGATACTATTATTGGCAGTGCTCTGTGCTTAGGGATCAAGGAAGTGCATACATCGCTCTTTACCGCAGGGCTGGGGTTTGGGTACCCCACCGCACAACTTTTTTTTGCCCTCAAGACCTGGGGGAAATTGGGTGACCGCTTTGGGCCCAAATTTCGACATTTGACTGTATTGCTCTTATTTTTTTCAATAGTAATTTGCTGGGAATCCTTGCCCTTTCATCCCCTTTTTCTGGCAAGGAAAAACACTTACAAGTTTTGGGCACTAGAGGGGAACAACGATCTGTTTTCCCGACAAGTTGGCAAAGCCACACCTCAAAACTTTTTTCTGCTGATCATTGTGAGCTGCAATACAAAAAGGGTTTCTATGACGCTCTGTTACTTTATTGATATTGATACTTAACGGTATCCCGTCTCCCCGAACTTTTTTTCAATACTCTTTCGCCCCCTCATCCCTCTGTGATGGGGGGATGGACAAATACTTGTCCCCAAACTCAATCAAAAAAAACTACAAAAGTCAACACCTCCTCACCTGCGCAGCGGGCCCCCCCAAAACCGAAAGGGCCCCCCACGCGCCAAAAAGGGGCCGCTAAGGGGCCCGAAAAAAAAACCCCCTTTAATTTTGCTTAGGGTACTCCCCCCAAGGGGTTTCGGGGGGAGGGTTCGCCCCCCCAATCCTTTCCCCGGGGGGGGTGGCTTTCTCCCCAGTCCCCCACATCTCCTTTTGAGCCGGGAGGACCCCCCGCAGAATAGTGAACCGGGTTCAAATTTCTGCCATAGCCCCAAAGGTCCCCCAGAATTTTTTTAAGCCCATGATGGAAAAACGATTTGAGTTTCCCAAAACACTTTTAATTTAAATTTGGGGTTAAAAAATGAAACCCCAGCCAACAAAAGCAGAAAATAGTTTGAAGGGTTGAAAAACCAAAGGGGACTTCTTGGAAATTTTCCACTTTTTCCAATTTTGAGGCAGTCATTTGCACAATTTGGGGGCCCCTGAAGGGGGCCCTTAAAAAGGGGCCCGATCCCCAAAAGGGCGGAAAAAAAACCCAGTAGGGAAAAAAATCCTCCCCTTTGTGGGGATACCCCGGGGAAACCCCTCACAGGAGATGCCTTAATACCTTTCAAAAGTTACTTTCCCCCCAGATTTCGGGGGTGGAGGGGGCCCACGTCCCAAATTTTTATTGAAAGGGCCCCACAGGTTTTAAAACCCGGGAGAGGGGAGAAGGGGGGAGGGAATTCGAGACCACGCCCGGGAATAAACGAAATATACCTAATTTTGGGGAAATCCAGGAACAAGGGTACGGGGAAAATAGGGGGGCGTTAAACTCCAATTGTAAAAGGTTCAAAAATGTTGCCCGGGGTTTTAGGATTTTTTTTGGGAACTTTTGGCCCAAAAAAGGAAAATTGTTTTTAAAAACCCCGTATGCAGGCCTCTCCATGAACCCCAAACAAATAAGGATTTTAGCTCAAAGTACCCTTGGGAAGGGTTTCAGATGGAGGGGAAGGCAGCGGGTTTTTTCGAGGAAACCCGCGCAAGCCCCCGGGGTTTACTTTTCACATTGGGGGAGGGTTATTAGGGAAAAAAATGCACATAGGGAGACACCGGGAATCTTGGATCCAGGGAAACCTTTTTCTCTACTCTGCTATTCAGCTTTCCCAAACCAGATTGATGGACTTTAGTTTTTTCGGACCCGGTTTTTTGGTCCCCCAAAAGTTTTTTGTTGTTCTTGCTAATGGGTTTTTTTCGGAAAAAAATTTTTGTGGCTCTGTTCTTCCCCGGGGTTTTTCCCCCCTTTGTTTTTGGCGAGGCTGAAAATCCTAAGGTGCACCTCATCGGTGCCGTTGGACGGGGGGGGACCCTGAAAAATTGAAAGAATTCACGACTTGCAAAGGGAGATAAGTTGGAAATAACATGGGCGGGTACAATGCAAAGCGGGCGTCTCAGAGGAGGGGGCCATTAAAATTTTCTTACTTGGGAAAGTTTGGGGGCCCAATACTTTCCCCTTAAGAGAAAAGGGAAGGGAGCGTCCATTTAAGACTTTCAACCAAAACATAAAATTTTTTAAAAGGGAAAACCCCTTGGAGGAAAAAGGGTAACATGGTGGGGGTTTTCCCTTTCCCTTGGTTGGGGTCCTGCCACATTTGGGCCCAATTTTTTTCCTCAAAATTTAAGGGGGGTAAACTATTTTATTTCGAAAGGGCCCAAAACTATTTGGTAGAAAAGAGGTTAAAAAAATGAAGGAAAGGGAGATAAAAATTTTAATTTAAGATATTGGGACCCGGGGGTTTCATATACGCTGATTTTTAAATTTTATGCCCCTAATTTATCTAATATAGGTTTTTTTGCCAAATTGAACCTCTCAACATCCAGAGCAGACACCCCCCAATTTTCATTTTTATGAGGGGGGTTTAAAAGCGATCCAGTTTCCCCTTTTTTTAAAAAGGGGCAGCTTTTACTCGGCCCTTATCCCCCAGTTGCAAGGGAAAATACGAATCTGGGAGAGACTAATTCGCTCGTAAACCCCCCGCACCCCAAAAAATGGGACAAAAAAAGTTCCATTTCCCATTCCTCCCGGTTTTATAAGAGCTTCACTAGAAAATTTATTAAATTTCTTTTCTCCCTGAGATTTGTGGGAAATCAGTATGGACCCCACAAAATTTCCCCAAAAAGCCTTTCAGACCATGCTCCAGTCATGTTGTTGATCTTGCGCCCCAGGTCACAAATCAAGAGTAGATTTTGGCGATTCCCGGGCTACCTTTAGAAAACCGAGGGTTTTTAAATCCTATCGCAGGTCCGTTTTTAAATAACTACATAGATTAAAAAATCTAGCACACATAAAAAAACGCCCCTTTTTTCTGGGGTGCCCGCAAAAGGTGGGTTTTAGGAGCCCAAATTTTTAATTTATGTTTTCGGGAAAGGAAAGGGGGGATGCCCAAACTAAATTTGAAAAGTTGCAGGCTACCCTGTTGCTGACGCAGAGGGAACTGGCGACCTCCCCATCTGTGGTCACAGAAACAGCCTACAAAAAAGGGCCCAAAACGGTTTTTTGGAAAACCTTTTTGGGAGGGTCAAGCGAAACGGCTATCCAAAAAACAATCAGAACATATTTTTTTAAAGGGGGGGAATCGAGACAGTCGGGGTTTTTTAGCGGATTGGTCAGGGCACAACATAGGCCACAAAAAACCAAAAAACTGACCCTGAGGGGGATCCGCCTCCCCTCAAAGATAAAACAAACCCTGAAGAAAATCTCAAATTTTTTGGGTTTATTCTTTTGGGGAAACTCTATAGAAACGAAAAACCCCCAGGATGGATCAATAATCCTTTTTTTGGCCACTGGGGGCCCTTCCGGCCTCACTGGGGAAAAAGCGTCATTTTCTAGATGACCCGATCACAGAAAGGGAAAAGGTTAGGATAGCCATTTGCATCCCACCCCGTTTTGGGGAAAACGCCCGGGGCCCGGGGGCTTTTTGGGAAAAGGGAAATTTTTTTAAAAATTTTTATCAGTTTGAGGGTTTCTCCAAAATTGACTTTGGGCCCATACAATGCCAAAATAAAAACGGATCAGAGAGCAATGGGGCAAATTTTCAAGTCAAAGTACGACCAAACCCGGTCAAAAAATTAAACGCCCAATTTCTTTGCTCAATAAACACAAAAAAATTTTTAACTAAAATCCTAGCGGGCTTTGGGCTTTAGAACTTTTCTCCCACTCATTTGCACATCCTGCCCAGAGGGGGGTTTTGTGCAGGGACGACAGGTTTTTAAAATTGGGCAGTGGGGGGGGGGCGAAAGGTGAGGGCCCTTGGAAAACCCTTTTCTGACCCTCTTGATGCTTTCAAAACTTAGATTTTGAAAAAGCAATTTGACAGAGTTTTTGTGGGCCCCTTTTTGTCTGGCCCCCCCTGTCCCAAAGGAGGAATTTTTTTTGGGTCCAAAATTTTATACATTTTGTCCCCCTACATTCAAGGGTTCATTTACTAATCTTTTAAATTTTAAGGGTTACTTTCTCCCCCCCCTTTGACATGTTTTAGAAAGGGACTAGAAAGGGGTTCCCATTATCCCATTTCCCCTTTTACCTTGTGCTAGATTTTGGGAATTTTTATTTTTAAAACCTAGTCAAACCATTGGATGGAAAATCTGGAAAGTTCTCCGAAATTTTGGGCATAGGGGGGCGTTTGCTGATGATTCCTGTTATTCTGAAAAATCCGCGACATAACTTACAAGGGTGTTGCGGACGCTGCGGGAGGCGGGGTCCCTTTCGGGGATAAACACAAAAACTTTGAAAAAACCAAAAAGCGAAACTACTTTTAAAAACCAAACAAAAAACCCAGATTTGGGGGCCCCCTTTTTAAATTTAATTGGTGTACTAACATGATGCCCCCATTTGGGGGAACGATCTTTGAACTTCCCACTCCTTTTTAAAAAAATAATATCACCCCTTACATAGCTTCGTTGGAAACAAGATTACATGCATGGAGGCAGCTCCCATTGTCTTATGTGGGCAGGGGAAATCTTATTAAATTAGTAGAATTTCCGAGACTATTGTACCTCCTACACTCTCTTCTTCTCTATGTTAGACGCAAAGATGAAACACGCATAAACGCACTCTTTCGTCGCTTCATCTGGAGTGGTAAAAGGCCTCTTGATGTCCTCTGTAGTTGTAGCAGCAAGCCCAAGGACAACGGGGGGATTAATTTCCCGAACATTGGAGCTTATATTTGGCCCAAGCATAATCCGTCCCCCCCGGCAGTGGGACTGGTTGCAAAATACATCAACAACACGACACTAAGACAGTAGCAGTTTTATCATAAGTGAACTCGACTGGCAAATTTTCTGCACTTGCCCTTACATCAAATCCCGGAATTGATTCGGTCTAACCCACTTGTGTTTTCCACATGGCGGGGGTGGCAAAAACTGAGGAAACTGTTGGGGCTACACCCACATGCCTCAATGTTCCGTACTCTCGTAGGCAACCCAAATTTTCAAAAGGGGGCACCACATAAAGATTTTTACATATGGGAGAGAGGTGGGATTGTCAATCTACGACCTAATAGACACAAAAACACGCAAGATTTTGCACTTTGAAGAACTAAGGGCTAGGTTCCCTGAGGCGGGGGTCTCCTTTTTCTCTTGAGTGCTCGAAGTTACGTTTCGACAGTGCTTCCACACTTTACACAAAAAGAATGGGATCCACTGTTACGCAAATTCATGCTCAGGAGCACTGCAGAAAAAGGCCTGACCACCCGGTATTACAAAGTTCTGCATGTGTCGCTTGATTTCTCGGAATCAACGATGGCACAGTGCGAAAATGGCACGTGATGAATCCATAGCCTGGAGGTCCACACTAACTTACCGGCACTGGCTAATCGCCGCCAAATTCCTGCCTCCAGTAGTATTGGGAAAAGTCGCTCCAGCCTATATCATAGTGCCTACATACCCCAGTCAGGGGTTCATTCGCATGGGTATTTTTGAAAGCAGTAGTTGCTTCCGATGTGGGGAGCTGGAGGCTGACATATATCATTGTTTGTGGAGCTGCCCGGTAGTACAGGACTTTTGGTCGCGGGCAATGCTGTTCACCAGAACACACTTGACAAATTATGTTCCAAATAACCCCCTGTGGGCCATATTTGGACATATAGATGTCCAGGGTCGCTCCATGTGAATCGGGGAGTAGAAAAATTTTATTGTAATCTGATCTCACGGCGGGTGTCAAAACCATCTTGAACACGTGATACACGACTACTCCACCCCCATTCAGATGTTTTTTAGACAGAATTGCTTATAAATTGGAGAAAAATGAACTGGTAAGTCATTCGTGTAAAAAAGAGACACATGTTAAAAATTTCTTCCAAGTTCTGGCAGCTTTATTTCCCTAACTTCCGCAGAGAATTCAAGGGGCCATCAGCCTTAGCCTTACCACCTGGTTCCAGGAACAGGTATTACTGGGAGAAACACCAATTTAGGAGGAGTTGTGTTCTGACTCATTTAAACGATGAAACGACCTAGCTGTGCCTTTAGCTTATTTCTGGATGCCCGAGAACTCAGCCTTAAACAGTGAAGTAAGATACTGGTAGTAGAAAGAGAATGCCATACTGACTGTTCCCCTTTTCTTTACAACCAAAGGTGGGGGGGGTTGGACCTGGAGACGAGCACTTTACAGATGTACTCTTATTGTATGTATGTTTATTTTACCCTCGCCCAAAGATACTTGTAGCCTACCTGTTCCTGCGACTTATGCCTTTACTAATAAGGAAAACAGACAGGGGCTGAGGATAAGAAAATCATGCCACCAGCTTGAGTAGGAACAATACCAAGAAGACCTGAACCCAGAGTAAGGAGCATGGTTACTTACATTTAGAAAACAGCTTAATGGTTGGAACAGCTGGGTAGTTATAGGGATAATTCTCTGGAACAGCATGATATCATAGAACAATGGACCAGTCGGCTTTTGTTTAAAATTTGTGTTTACATTTGAGTTTCTTTTATAAAAAACAAAATTGGCAATGCAGAGCTCATTTATTCTCTAAATCTGAACCTTTATGTTCTTTATGTTTACATACTAACTGTATTCTACAAATTACAAATGTTGTACTTTGTGTTAATTAATAAAGACATTTTGAAAAAAAAAATACACGCCGTTTTAACACGCTACAAAGCTGGTAATTGTTGGCAGCACATTTCTTTTTCGCAATTTACATCCAAGGGTAACGAAGTATTTTCTGCAGTTGTACTCAGGATAAGAAACGTTGTTTTTTTTACACCGTCCAAAGAAGTAATCTAGTAGCATATTTCAATATCCGAAGGTTAATAATGCCCTGTTTTGTGCTTATTTATATTCAGTAAAAATACCAGTGTTTTTAAACAGAGCACATAACCTCAATTTTTCCTGCCCATTGGAGGAGCGCATTTTATATCCAAGGGTATCCCAAGCATGTAGTGGGATCATTTGGAGTCAAATACAGGGGTGTGCATTTGATCATTATACAGATATCTTCATTAGTGTGTGAAGCGATTATTATCGACAAAGTTTTTATTTAGATCGGATTGTTCGATAATCAACGCAATAATTTAGGTGAAAATCTGCGCATAATCTATTAATATCCGCCATTCAGCGCTATCCTGTCATTTTGGCAGCCAGCAAATCAGCTTAGAAGAATAAGCAGGGGAGCTGGGTGTGGTGCGACGTCATACTGGATGTTGTATGGTTGTGATTGGCTGGAAAAATCCCATACCATCCGTTTTAACATAGAAAGCAGCCCTTTCTCCTGTTCCAGCATCATGTGTGTCTGTGTATCATACGAGCAGGAACGTGTGAGCTCGTCTCTCTCAATACAGCACAGCGCAACTGTTCTCCTTTAGGGCTGTGAACATAGAACTTAGGTAGATTAGAGAATTTCAGTTTTTAGTAACTATAGGCTGAGAAATTTAAAGGAGCCTCTACCGCGTACAGCCATGAGTGAGGGTGGGGGGGGGGGGGGCGATGCCAGCGACGGGTGCGGGCGAACACAGACAGACAGGCTGCAGGCAGGCATTTGAAAGGAGAGTTGATATTGTGCAGTCCCCAGACTCTGCTTTGACCCTGCATTGAAAATGGATTTTTATTAACAGTTTTTGGCAGTTTTTGGTGAAAATTAGCTAGTAAATTTTTTGGTGAGCAGACCTGTACTTATATTAGGATGCAGATCTTTTATCGTAACTGCAGGTGTAAAAACTCACCTTTTTATATCTGTACAACAATTTAATTAGTTTTTTTTCACTTTGGGCGCAGCTCAAGTTTCGTTCAAAGACCCACTTGTACTTACAATAAGATACAGTAACTTTACTAGTCCACCGCAGGGTATTTCCATAAGGTTGCAAAAACCACCTTTTAATATCTGTACTCAATTTAATAAGTTTATTTTTCACTTTGGCGCAGCCCATCCTTTGTTCAAAGACCCACTTTTGTACCACAAAAGATACGAGAACTTTTCTAGTCAACACTCGCGGTGTATTTATAGTTGCCAAAAACCCACGTTTTTATTATCCATACATAATTTAATTACGTGATTTTCACTTTGCCAGGCAGCCAGTTTTGTTGAAAACCCATCTTGTACTTATATACCATACAGAAATTGCTATTAATTCTGTTGTATTTCGATATATTTTCCCCCCAAAAATCAGGTGCAAAAACTCACCTTTTTATTAATCTGATACCATTTCAAATAGGTGTTTATTTACTTTGGTGGCGGCCATTTTTTTTCAAATCAGCCACCTTGTACTTAAAATTTTGAATACAGAAATTTGTAGTTACTGTTGGTGTATTTATTGGTGCAAAAACCACAGTTTTGTTTATCCGAAAAACTTTTAAATAGCCTGTATTGGCACGGGTGCGGCCCTAGTTTTTTCAAATAGCTACGTTGTACGCACAATTCTTGATAGAAAACGTTTTTACTAGCAACTGTTCTCGTTTGTCCATTGCTGTAAAAAACGCTATTTCTCATCCGTGTAACTTCTATTAGTTTTATTGTACACTCGGTGAATCTCAGTTTGGCGCAGATTGCGCACTTGTATGATAGATATTGAAAACTAAAATTCCTGTCCTACTGGGCAGTTGTAAATCCCTGGGACTGAAGGAAGAACACTGTTGATTTTGTCTTACAGTTCTTCCACCCAGACCGCATTTCACAGGTATTCGTAGAAACATTTCAGTTTCTAATCCTAGTTGGCTTAGGAAATTAGAGGGTTTTAAAGAATAGCTGTGATTTGCCTCTTTTTAATAAGAACTGTCAAAAACTCTTCCATACCTTTCCCTTTTTTTTTTTTTTTTAACATGAGTAACTTTACTTCAACAGAACCGATATAATAATACAAGTGGGCACCGCCCGGTGGCATGGTGACCGGATAAATAACAATATATGACAGAATAAAATTTTATAAAACTTTACATAACATGAAAAAAGTGCAAACCAGCAACCACAAGGGTTAAAGCAGCCACAGTCCAGTGCCCACTGAATGCCATGTGGGTTCCTGGGGGTAGACACATCCAGGACCCATGTGCCCCCATCACAGTGCCATCTACTTGGTCTTATTGGCCTCAGGGTCCTGGCTGGGGTCTGGTACACTGTGGTGTAGGTGTCCTTGGTCAGAGGCGAATCTCCGGGTGTGGGCCTGGTCCCCTGATGCCCCACACTGGGGGCAGGTGTACCTGCTCAGAATTGGGCACACCACCTTGCCAGTCAAGTCCTTCAGGCTGTGGGCAGTGTAGAAGCTGCAGGCCTCCCTATTGTGCTTGCAGAAGGAGCAGTGGGTAAAGTCAGAGTCCCCCTTGGAGGGGTTAGGGCGCTGTTTGGGTCCTGGGCTCCAGGTGGCAGTTGGGTGACTTTCTGTCCCTCTTGTCTCTAGGGTTTAAGACATCTTTTGCTGGAGCTGGCTTGGCAGGTATCTGGCCTGGGGTAAGGTGCCAGGTTTCTGCAGATGCTCCTTGGCTGCGGGCACCATCGGGGTTTTGCTCCTCAGGATGGCATGGAGGGTGCATTGAGGCCCAGGTAATCTCTCCACATGTCAAAAGTCATCTTGGATCTTGTCTGCTGCTCTGGTGTCCCTTCTATACCTTCTTAAATTTTTATCTTTCTGAACATGGAGCGAAATGCAGTTGGTAAGCGAGCAAAGAGGGGTGTAGGAGGTAGAGGTACGAGAGAAGGTGCTCCTTCCAGTTTCTGGCGACAAAACGCAAGCCAGCAGATCGTCGTTTTCAGGACCGTCAGGCTGTGACCCAGGACAGGTATAGTCAATGTCCAATGAAACTAAAATGGTGTTTGAAAGACTCCTTTTTCCGGCACTTTTTAAATCTGTGGGTCATGCAGGTTTGGGGCTCATGCTGTGGCCCAGGAAAGGTATAGTCTATGTCCAGTGAAACTAAAATGGTGGTTGAAAGGGCTCCTTTTTCCGGCACTTTTTAATCTGTGGGTCATGCAGGTTTAGGGCTCATGCTGTGGCCCAGGACGGGTATAGTCTATGTCCAGTGAAAATATAATGGTGGTTGAAAGACTCCATTTTCCGGCACTGTTTAAATATGGGCATCATGCAGGTTTGGGGCTCATGCTGTGGTCCAGGACAGGGATAGTCAATGTCCAGTTCAACTAAACTGATGGTTGAAAGACTCCTTTTTCCGGCAGTTTTTAAATCTGTGGGTCATGCTGGTTTGGGGCTCATGTTGTGGCCCAGGACAGGTATAGTCAATGTCAGTTCAACTAAAAAAGTAAAACGGTGGTTGAAAGACTCCTTTTTCTGGCAGTTTTTAAATCTGTGGTCATGTAGGTTTGGGGCTCATGCTGTGGCCCAGGACAGGGATAGTCAATGTCCAGTTCAACTAAAATAGTGGTTGAAAGACTCCTTTTCCGGCACTTTTTAATCTGGGGGTCAGAAAGGTTTAATGGTCATACTTCGGTCCAGAACAGTTATAGTTAATGTCCAGTTCAACTAAAATGGGGGTTTTCAAAGCCCTCTTTTTCCGCACTTTTTTAATCTGGGGATCATGCAGGTTTGGGCTCATGCTGGGGCCCAGGACAGGATAGTCTATGTCCGTGAAACTAAAATGGGGGTTGAAAGACTCCTTTTTCTTGCACTTTTTAATCTGTGGTCAGACAGTTTAATGGTCATACGTGGACAGAACAGGTATAGTCTATGTCCAGTTCAACTAAAATGGGGGTTTGAAAGACTCCTTTTCTTGCACTTTTTAATCTGTGGGTCAGACAAGTTTAATGGTCATACTGTGGTATAGAACAGGTATACTCTATGTCCAGTAAAACTAAAATGGTGGTTGAAAGACTCCTTTTTCCGGCACTTTTTAATCTGTGGGTCAGACAGGTTTAATGGTCATACTGTGGTACCGAACAGGTATAGTCAATGTCCAGTTCAACTAAAATGGTGGTTCAAAGACTCCTTTTTCCGGCACTTTTTTAATCTGGGGGTCATGCAGGATTGGGGCTCATGCTGTGGCCCAGAACAGGGATAGTCTATGTCCAGTTCAACTAAAATGGTGGTTCAAATAATACTGCCTTCTGGCACTTTTTAATTTAGGGGTCATGCATTTTTTAAAGGGGTATGCTGTGGAAACAAGACAGGGATAGTGAATGGTCTGTGACTTTTTTTCTGTGGCTTTTATAACCTAAGTGGTTGCCTAAGATGTAGCACGTATCCAGTTTACGTTGTGGATGTTAATTCCAGCTTCTTCAGCCCTGTTTGGGTGTAAGAAAAGAAGGTGGTGTTTCCCTCCCATAGACTTTAATGGTCATTGGCGATAATCTATTATCGACTATCGGAAATCGTCTTGATAATTGACGATATCGACTATCGACCCGATGACGATAGTCGACGTAATCGCTCATCACTAATCTTCATCAAACAGAGTCTGTACATTTTAGAACAAACAGTATGTCAGACAGAGAGGTTACAGGATCTTCACCTGCGAGTGGCAGTGGCACAAACATTCCTGGGGCAAAGGGCCCCGTCGCAGCACAGCAAGGGGACCCTGCAGCAGGGGTCACTCGGTGAGGCCAGAACTGCTGTTGTCATCTAGCGGCCGTGTGTTGTTCAGCAACCCAATGGTTCTTGATTGGTTGACTAGGTCATCCACTTCCTCCCAGATGACATCTGACAACCCCAGCCAAGAGTCGGTGGGAACGTCAGACACAACCCTTAGTTGGCATGGCCCGGGAGCAGGTCAGTGGCCCTCACCTGTCCTCAACCCGCCTCTGTCCTGTCCGGTTCCCTCAGCCAGAGACCTACTATGTGGTCTGGGCTCAGTGCCACTATACAGCGAGGATGAACAATTTGAGGAGGGCAGTCAGCAGCTACTTGGCAGCGAAGAAATGAGGCCAATATCCCCTGCTTCTTGCAGTAGGCGGCAAAGCATAGATGTGGAGAGTGGCATGGGAGGTCATGTTGTGAGGGGTCAGCCTCTGCATACCAAGACCGGTGATGAGGACAGCAGTGACGATGAAACACAAATCGATGATGATGTAGCCGACCGCACTTGGGAGCTGGGTGCAGCAAGGGTTTCATCATCATCAGGAGAAAAGGGCGTAAGCTTGCGCCTCAGGCAGCGGCGCAGCCAGCAAGTGGGTTGTGTGGCCGTGAGTCAGCAGGGTAGCAGCAGTGTGAGGTAAGGAGCCAAGCGGCCATGGGGTACAAAACCCGCTTCGCAGGTCAAAGAAAGTAGCGGCACAGGGGCTCAGCGAGGCAGTGGCGGGGTAGTAGTCACTCAGTGCGGAGCGTTGGCGGTAAAATCAGCTAATTGCCGGTGTGGCAGTTCTTTGCTAAGACACCGGAGGAGCCGAATATGGGTATATGTAGAATCTGTGGGCAGAAAGTGAAGTGTGGCCAGGAAGCTAACGTTGGCACCACGGCCCTGCGTCAACACATGCAATGTCACCATCCGGTGGCCTGGGAGAAACGTGGCTCAGATGTGGTGGTCCATCCTGCCGCAGCAGCAACAGCGGCCAGTGGCACGCATGCCATTTCAGCCAGTCAAGGCTCCACCACCTCTGCAGAAGGGAGCTGTTTCTCTTTGCTATCATTTCCTTGTCCAGATGCACTCTGCCACCCCAGTTAGAAGATCCGCTGGACTACTGGGCAGCCAAACTGGATGTGTGGCCGCAACTTGCCGAGTTTGCAGTGGAGAAGCTGTCCTGCCCGGCCAGTAGGGTGGCATCAGAGCGGGTGTTCAGTGCGGCGGGGGCCATCATTACCCCAAGGAGAACCCGCTTGTCCACGGGAAATGTGGAACGACTGACCTTTGTCAAGATGAATCAGGCGTGGATCGGCCAGGATTTCCACACACCATTGCCTTAGGCGTCAGATTACATCAGCCATGACGCCTCACCAAAACTTTGAGAAATGAGTCTGGATTCAAACTACCTGCTTCAGCCACTATTCTGATGCCACCACCCGTCTGATGCCACACATCTGCTGCCAGTTTCTCCATCTGCCACCAACCATCTTTACCAGGGACTGGTATTGCCACCCACCTCCACACTCTGTCATTGTGCCACTCTATGACCTCATGCTGCTGCTGCTGTTGTTGCTGCTGTGGTCACCCCCACACCCGATCATTGTGCCACTGTCTGACCTCATGCTGCTGCTGCCGCCGTCAACTCCACTCTCTGTCATTGTTCTACTCTGTAGCCTACTCCTGTTTTTGCCACCTCCAGAATGTTATTGTGCCACTGTCTGACCTCATGCTGCTGCTGTGGCTGCTGCCGTGACCTCCACACTGTCATTGTGCCACTGTCTGACCTCATGCTGCTGCTTTGGCTCCTGCCGTCACCTCCACTTTCTGTCAATGTGCCACTCTGTGGCCTACTCCTGTTTTTGCCACCTCCAGAATGTCATTGTGCCACTGTCTGACCTCATGCTGCTGCTGTGACCTACACACTCTGTCATTGTGCCACTGTCTGACCTCATGCTGCTGCTGTGGCTGCTGCCGTGACCTACACACTCTGTCTTTGTGCCACTCTGTGGCCTACTCCTGTTTTTTCCAACTCCACACTGTGTCATTGTGCAACTGTCTGACCTCCTGCTGCTACTGTGGCTGCTGCCGTGACCTCCACACTGTGTCATTGTGCCACTCTGTGGCCTACTCATGTTTTTGCCACCTCCAGAATATCATTGTGCCACTGTCTGACCTCATGCTGCTGCTGTGGCTGCTGCCGTGAGATACTCCAGTATAGCACTTCAAACATTTTACCTACAACAGAGGTAAAACTTAATGATCTGTACTTTCCAGGATCACTTTTTGACCACTTTTTGAATATCGGCACCACTTTTGCTATGTGCCAATCCTTTGGGACATACTTTCAGCCGGAAGTGGCCACTGAGCTTAGAGTGTCACAGAGTGTCATCATCAGGTTGCAACAGATATACAGAGAGATTGGAAGAGTAATAGAAAGGCAAACAAATGCACATCCTTTGGCTACATTACACACACTAATAACCACTGTATTGTAAACAATACCCTGAGGAACCAGATCATAAATGCCACACAACTCATGGCAGGTTAAAGCGCTCTGAGAGGCACCCAAGTGTCAGTGTACAGCTTGTACATCAAAATAACTCAGCACACAGCCATCAATGTCTAGACTGCTGACAACAAAAGTGAGTACTCCCTTAAGTGAAAATGTACAAATAGTGTCATGTGACTCATTATTACAAGGTCTCCGGTAAAGGAGGAGCAGGTAGGTTAAATTTGGTGTTATTCCTCTTACACTCTCTCACACTAATCACTCAAAGTTCAACAAGGTACATCATGGCAAAGAACTGTCTGAGGAAACTGAGATGCAGCACAGTGGCTAAGACCATACAGTGGTTTAACCAGACAGGTTCCACTCAGAGCAGGCCTCACCATGGTCGACCAAAGAAAATGGAAAAAATGTGAGGCTGCCTAGGTGTTATGATAGTTCCACACACTGAGAGAGAAATAGCAGATGGGGGTTGGTTAGTAGATGGGGGAAAAACAAGAAGTTTAGTTTTAGTGAGGTTTAGTTGGAGATAGAGAGAGGACATGATGTCATAGACAGCGGACAGCCCGTCTCTGGTGTTTTGTAGCAGGGTAGGAGTGAGGTCTCGGGAAGAGGTGTATAATTGGGTGTCATCAGCATAGAGATTGTACTGGAAGCCAAATCTGCTGATGGTTTGGCCAATGGGGGCTGTATAGATTGAGAAGAGGAGAGGACCAATAACCGACCCCTGAGGGACCCCAACAGCAAGAGGGAGAGGAGAAGAAGTAGCACCTGCAAATGAGACACTGAAGAAGCGGTCAGAGAGGTCTGAAGAGAACCAAGAGAGAGCGGTATCCTGGATGTCAATGGCACGGAGCATGCTGAGGTGAAGATGGTGATCAACAGTGTCAAATGCTGCAGAGAGATCCGGCAGAACCAACAACGAGTATTTAAGCAGTGTGGAGGTCATTAGAGACTTTAACTAGAGCAGTTTCTGTGGAGTGTAAAGTGCGGAAACCTGATTGCAAAGGATCGAGAAGAGAATTATCAGAGAACTAGATGGATAAGCGGGCGTGAGTTAGACCAAGTGTTCACAGGAGTTCTTTCAAAGATCAAGGAGCATGTTAGAGACTGAGTCGGATTGTTGATAGCCGCAGGATGGGTAAAGTAGGACAGGTTCTCTTTTGAGGACATGTTAGCACCGGCTACCATCTTTCTCCACTCCTAATCAATTATTATACCCAGACACACCAGAGCGGAACTTTCTTTTCTAATTAAAGGTATTTAGGAATTTATTCATTATGATGTGAGTAGATTATCTATTTTAAATAATAATAATAATAATATTAATCTTTATTTATATAGCGCCAACATATTCCGCTGCACTTTACAAATTCCAAGTAACACATACAGTCATTACAGATTAAAAGTACTTACAAATGAGACACAAGTGTGAGGGCCCTGCTCTGAGAGCTTCATTCTATTAGGGTTTATGCGGGTGAAACATACGGTAAGAAGACGCAAGTTTTACAATGACCGGCCAGTTCTTCATAAATAAGGGGGTGGTTTACATGAAAATGGATGAACCTTGCCACCCAGACGTACAATCTATATACAGATAAGTGCCTGTGAGTGCCCTAGTGTAGTGAGTGACAAATTGTGTGAATTCGCCAGATTGAGTGATCTTGGTGGGACCAGACCAGAGAAAGATGTATTTTCAGATCCCACTTAAAACTGTGAGGGTTGTGCGAATGTGCCAGATCGCCCAGAGCACAAAAGGTAGTCATACACTTAAATTAAGCCAGAGAAACTGTGCCGCACACGTGTAAAACTTGTAGTGCGGGCATGGAGGTTCGGCCATGAATAAGGAAATGGTATACACATCAGATAATCATCCAGCATATCGGATAGCACTGGAAGTGTGCGGTAGACATGAGACGAGAGAGGATATGTAGGGATGAGCACAGCGCTGTGGAGAGCTTTATGGGCGAAGAGTGCTGAGTTTATACTGTAACCCGCTTTACTGGATGGGCAACCAGTGCAGCGTCTGACTGACACAGAGGTAAGGCATCAGTAAAGCGCAGACACAAAGTCACAATGCCTGGCTGTCGGCATTCTGACAGATTGGGAGTAGGGGAGAGTTCGCAGAGAGGGAGACCGATAAGCGCAGGAGTGCAGTAGTCAAGACCGTAGAAAGAATAAGAGCAGTCAATGAGAAAGTTTGAGCGTTGTTCCCACAGTGAGAAAAAATGGACGGATTTGGAGATATTTCTTGGAGGTGGCATGGTGACAGAGCGGCAAGGTAATTAGATATATGGGTTCGAAGGTCAGATCAGATCTCCAATATAAACCCTAGACAGTTGGCTGCTGCCTAGAGAAATGGAGGTATCCAGACATACAGAAAACAGAAATAGCAGGGGGGGGGGTTGCAGCTTTAGACTATATTGCGGGGAAAGACAAGAAGGTATCAGTCTTATCAGGTTAGTTTCAGTATGGAGGAAAGAAGGACAATGATGCTACAGAGACAGGCGGACCCATGACAGTCACTGGTGTTTTGTTGTAGCAGGGCTGGGAGAGTGATGTCACGGGAGGAGTGGTTAATACTGAATGGTCATCCCAATAGAATATATGGCGGAGTACTGGAAGCCAAAACCTCAATTCCGTTTTTTCTCCAAGCGGGGTGGAGTAAAAAATGAAAAGACACAGAGAGACCTAGAACTAGGATCCCTGATGTAACTCTCACAACACAAAGCAGGAAGAGGCTAGAAGGAGACTCGAACTGGAAAATAGATCAAAAACTGAAGTAGACAACTGAAAAGGTAGCCGTCAGAGAGGTAGGATGAGAACCAAGCGAGAGCAGGTGTCAACCCTATCCTGGAGGCCAGAGGCGCGCGAGCATACAGGAGCTGAGGAGAAACTTGGTGATCAGACATTTGTCTCAAATGCAGCAGAGAGATCCAAGAGAATCAGCAACGGAGCAGTTACCCGAGAATTTGCTGTCAGGCGAAGGAGTCCATTTGAAGATTATAACTAAGAGCAGCTTTCCGTGGATCGTAGGTGGTAGCGAGAAAACCTGATTGCCAGATGCGCGTCACATGAAGTAGAGTATTAGACAGAGAGAACTAAGCGGATTAGCGCGACGAGTAGACCAAACAATTGCGAGTGATGAGAATTTCCAGGAGATTAGAGATGAAGGCAGGGTTAGAGACTGGTCGTATAGTTATCTAGCACAGGAACGGGCGTTGGGTGCAGAGAGAGCTTTTTTTAGTAAAGGTGAAAATAATGTGAGAGCGATTTTTATCAGACAAAGTTGACAATCGGCAAAGGAGTTGTTTATGGTGATCAAATTAATCCTCAGATATCGATAATAAATAGTTTATAATCTGAGCATCATCTACATAAGATCGCCCCCCGCGCAACTGGTACGCGCTTTTCTTCGGCGCTGAACACATATTCCTGTAAATTTTTTATTGGCGGCACAGAAGCAAGATTCAGATCATAACACGAATAGCGTAAGGTGAGATGTGTGTGCGACATCATGACTAGGGAAATGAGTATATGGTTGCGATTGGCTTGGGAAAAATCACAAATGAGACCTCTAAAATCGTTTTTAAACAATAGAAAAACCATAACAGAACGCATTCCCTGTTTCATCAGCCTCATGTCATCTCAGCCCTCATAGGGATAAGACCTATGACGCAACTGGCCTTCTGGCCAAACACCAGACTCAGCGAAATTTTAGTCTATTTCTCATCTTTTCCCTCTTCACAGAGAAACCTCTACTATTCAATATAAATTAACATGCTGATCCATCCAACTTAGTTATATTAAGATTTGAAGACATTATGATACTGTTAGCCTAGAGAATAATTTAAAGCAGGCCAACTACCGCTGTACAATTCACACAGGCGGGGCAGGCAGCAAGTGGGTGGTCACCCGCAGCGGGCGAACAAGACAAACAAGCTCCTATCTATAAAGAACACCATAAAGTTCCCCATAGACTTAGTCGTAGACATTGTAGAGCGGAAAATCTTTAATATGTAACAGTTTGCTATTTGCTAAAATAATTTCACTGGATATTGGCAGTCCTGAATTCTATATTCGATACACATCAATTCTAGTAACTAGCAGGTCTCTTTGATTAGGTGCAGAAACATCCACTATTATTACATCAACAGTAATAAATACATATCAGATAAGGTTTTCATATACTTATTTTAAAAATTACCCACACTTAACACAACACTGTGACTGTTGATAATAAACATCACACCCTGCAGTTAAATTAACAATCCAGGGCAATTCTTAGTAGTCAAGCACAAGGTATGTTTAGTTGACCAAAAAAATTACCTGTGTAATCATTACGAAAACAAATTAAACATAACAGTTTACACGTGTTTTTTTGACTTTTTGTGCGCACGACCAGCATTGTTCATGACGCAAGCATCCACACGTAAATCTTAAAACAGCATTCTAATATTCACCACAGTGAATTGAAATGGTGCAAAAAATACGGTTTATTATACCAAAACATAACAGAATACTCATGTTTTTTTTACTTTTGCAAAACCCCAGCATTGGTTCATTGACGCAGCATCTCTACCTAAATCATAAAACAAGTAGGCAATTCTATATCCCCCACAGGTGAATTTGAAAGGTGCAAAAAATACCGTATATCATACAAAAAAACATAACAGTTTTACGTGTTTTTTTGACTTTGCACAGCAACAACCCCATCACACCCATCATTATGTTCATTGGACGCAGCATCCACGTAAATCTTAAAACAGCAATTCTATATTCACCACAGGTAAATGAAAGGTGTCAAAAAATACCGGTTTTATTATACCAAAACATAACAGCTTACCGTGTTTTTTAGAACCTTTTTTGCACCAAAGTGCTACCCCATGTTAAGTTCATTGACGCAGCATCCAACACACGTAAATCTTTAAAACAGCAATACTATATTCATCGACAGGTAGAATTGAAAGGTTTTTTGTGCAAAAAAATACCATTTATTATATCAAAACATAACAGTTTACGATGTTTTTATTGACTTTTGCACCACCCAGCATATGTTCATTTTGATTCAGCATCGCACGTAAATCATAAAAAAAAAAAAACAGCACTTCTATATACATCACCACAGGTGAATTGAACAGTTGGCAAAAACTATAGCCGTTTATTCATTACGTAAACACATAAACAGTTAACACGTGTTTTTTTTGACTTTTGCACAAACCCATCATTGTTTAATTGACCGCAGGCATCCACGTAAATCTTAAAACAGAGCAATTCTATATTCCCATAGGTATAATGAAAGGTGCAAAAAAAAAAATACCGGTAAAAAAAAAACCTACCTCGCGAAACAAACATGAATCATGAAATACGAAAAACATAACTGTCTACAACGTGTTTTTCTGACATTTGCAAACTCTAAACCCATCAAAGTTATATTCATTGACCAGTCAATCCATCCACACGTAAATCATCTTAAAACAGCAATTCTATATTCACCATAGGTGAATTGAAAAGGTTTTGCAAAAAAATAACCGTGTATCATACAAAAAAACATAACAGAGTTACGTGTTTTTTATTGACTTTTTTTTATTATGCACACAAGAAACCCAGCATTGTTCATTGAGACGCAAGCATCCACATCCCATCCAACGTAAATCTTAAAATTAAAAAACAATCAATTCTATATTCAACCATATGAGAATTGAAAGTTTGCAAAAAATACCATACCGTGGAATCATATATATACATACGAAAACATAGACATTATTTGTTTTTTTTGACTTTTGCACACCCAGCATTGATCATTTGACGCAGGCATCCACGTAAAACTAAAAACAGCAAATTTATAGACACCACAGTGAATTGAAATGTGCAAAAAAATACCGTTTATTATACCAAAACATACAGTTTACGTGTTTTTTTGACGTTTTGCACACCCAGCATTGTTCATTGACGCAGTCATCCCACGTAAATCTTAAAACAGCAAATCATATATTCACCACAGGTGAATTGAAGGTGCAAAAAAAATACCGTTTATTATACCAAACATAACAGTTACGTGATTTTTTACTTTTGCAACACCCAGCATTGTTCATTTACGCAGCATCCACGTAAATCTTTAAAAACAGCAATCTAATACTTCACCACAGGTAATGAAAGGTAGCAAAAAATACCGTTTATTAATAACCAGAGAACAAACAGTAACGTGTGTGTTTTTATAGACTTTTTGCACACCCAGGTTTAGTTCATTACGCGCATCCACGTAAATTCATAAAACACAAAATCTATATTCCACCATAGGTGCATTGAAAAGGGAGGCAAAAATACCGAGTATCAGAACGAAACATAACAAGTTATTTGTTTTTTGACTTTTGCACACCCAGCATTGTTCAATGACGCAGCATCCACCGTACAATCTTAAAACAGCAATTCTAAGTCCACCACAGGTGAAATTGAAAGGTGGGCAAAAAATACCGTTTAATATATACAAAATAACCATTTACGTGTTTTTTGACTTTGGCACACCCAGCATTGTTTCATATTTGAGAGCGCAGCATCCCCACGTAAATCTTAAAACAGCAATTTCTAGATATTCAACCACAGGTGTAATTGAAAGGTGCAAAAAATACCGTTTATTATACCAAAACATAACATTTACGTTGTTTATTGACTTTTGCACACCAGCATTGTTCATTGACGCAGCATCACGTAAATCTTAAAACAGAGCAATTCTATATTCAACCACAGTAGCCTTGAAAGGTGCAAAAAAATACCGTTTATTATACCAAACATAACAGTTAGTGTTATTTGACTTTTGTTGAGCACACACCAGGCATTGTTCATCTTGACGCGCATCCAACGTAAATACATTAAAACAGCTAATTACCTATTTCACCATAAGATGAAATTAGGAAAAGGTGTCAAAAAAATACCGCGTGTCTGTATCATATGATCGATAAACATAAACAGTTACGTGTTTTTTGACTTTTGCACACCCCCAGGTTGTGTTCATAAGACCGCGCATTCCCACGTAAATCTTAAAACAGCAATCTATATTCAACCATAGACGTGAATTCTGAAAGGTGCCAAACAAAAAACCGTGTACATAGCAAAACATAACAGTTTACGTGTTTTTTTGACATGTAGCTCACAGCATTGACATCATTGACGCATGCATCCACGTAAATCTTAAACACAGCAATTCTATATCACATAGGTAGAATTGTGAAAGGTCCAAAAAATACCGCGCGTGTAGGACATAACGATAAACACAACAGTTACGTGTTTTTTTCTGAAACTTTTGCACACACCCAGACGATCTGTTCAGATACACGCATGCATACACTAAACCTTAAACAGCAATCTCTATACAATTCACCAAAGTTGAATAGAAAGGTGCAAAAAATCTACCGTGTATCATGATCGAAAAACATATACAGTTTTACGTGTTATTTGACCTTTTATGCCACACCCAGCCATTGTTCAACTGACGACAGCATCCACGTAAACTCTAAAACAGCAATTCTATATTCACCCAGGAGAATTGACAAGGTGCAAAAAATACCGTGTATCAATACGAAAACAATACAACATTTACGTGTTTTTTGCGAGACTTTGCACAACCATCATTGTTATAATTGACGCGGCCTCCACGTAAATCTTAACAACCAGCATATTCCTATATTTCACACATTAGGTGAATTGAAAGGTGCAAAAAATACCACGCGTGTAATCATAATAAGAACGAAAACATAACAGTTACGTGTTTTTTGCGACTTTTGCACACGCCATCAATTGTATCATTGACGCCAGCAAACACGTTAAATCATAAAACAGCAATTCTACAATCAACCATAGGTAATTGTACGGTGCAAAAACTACCGTGATAACACATACTGAAAACAGTAACAGTACGTGTTTTTTTTTGTACTTTTGATCACACCCATCATTGTATATACATTTGACGCAGCTATCCACGCTAAATCTTAAAACAGCAATGTCTATATTAACTACATCATAATGTGAATTTAGAAGTGTTAGTTCAAGAAAAATACCGTGTATCATAATCAAAACATTAACATAGATCTACATGTTTTTTGAACTTTTCTGCACAACACCAGCATTCGTTCATCTGACGCAGCATCCACGTAAATCTTCAAAACAGCAATTCTATATTCCACCAACAGGTGAAATTGAAAGTGCAAAAAATACCCGTTTTTACATAGTAGCCAGAAAACATACAGTTTTAACGAGTGTATGTGACTTTTTGCACACCCATCAATTGGTTCATGATTGATCGCAGCAATCCTCGTAAATCTTAAAACAGTAAATCTATATCAACCACAGGTGAATTGAAAGGATAGGCAAAAAATAAACCAGTTTCTATTATACCAAAAACTACACACAGTTACGTGGTTTTTTGGCTTCTTTGTCACACCCATCATTGTTCATTTACGCAGACTCCCACGTAAAGTCTTAAACAACACATTACTATATTCTCACCACAGTTTAATTGAAAAGTGTGCAAAAAAATACCGTCTATATTATACCCAAACAATAACAGATAACTGTTTTTTTGGACTTTGCCCATCCAGATTTAGTCTAGATAGACCACCTTGCAGAGTTAAATTGAACTCCAGCAATTTTGTTTTGATTAATAGGGATTTTGATAATAGCTGTGATTTGACCCGTCTTCTTAAATAAGAGACTTTCCAACTATGTCCATACCTCATCTCAAATCTTTATATTTCTGAACATGGAGCGAAATGCAGGTGGTCAGACGAGCAAAGATGGGGGTATCACATGAAGCATAGTAGGTACTAAGAGGAAGGTGCTCCTTCACAGTGCTAGGCTGACAACACCGCATGCTCAGCGGATACGCCCAGTTGCGAGGACCATCAGGCCGTGATCACATCGCTGCTGGGAGTCATGCCTGTGAATCTAAATAACGACACAACGACGCAATCATGACACACCTCAGTGGATTAATTCACCTGCATCTAGCAGGTCTTACCTCCTCGGGTCCCTCGCATAACAACTGCCACAAATGTCATAATCATAGCATCATCAAGCATCCCGTCCAACACTAACGCAGCCCAATATGTCAATTCGAGTTTACTCACCACTGTACTAATCCATATGTGTCTGCCGGACCTCTTTGATATGACGACATGCGTTGGCTGGTCCAGAAGGCATGAGTTAAAAGATCAAGAGGATGCAATTAGTCCTGCTCTCGACGCCCAGTTACTGATAAGCGCCATCAGAGGAGGTGAAAGGGAAAGCCGGATCAATCGGCCCAAAACATTCCCGGCGGTCGGCACAGCCTTGGCAGCTGCCCCTATGCCTGTAGCCCGCCAGCTTCTGATTCAGAAAGTCAGGACTAACCAAGATCACTCTGTGTTGATGTTGAAAGATGATGATTAACAGACATTGGCGGATCCATCCTGGGTCTATTCCGCAGAATTTGCGGCGCCGGAGGCGCTTCATCAGTGGACGAGAGAAGATAAGAAGACGATGGGGTACGTGTGCCAATCGGGTCCCGCCACAAAAAGGAGAGAAGGGCGGCACTAAATCGCAGAAGTCCCTGATATGATTCAGCCTAGCCACTGTCAGCGCAAAACACCCCTCCTCGCTATCGCCGAGTCACAAAGGCTCCCATGACCCTTCAACCTGTGGCCGTCTCATGACCACGCCTTTGATTCAACCCAGCGTGTCATTATGCCGACCTATGCCGTAAACGCATAGTAAGGCAAAGAACCTATAAGCTGTAACCTAACCACCAACGATATCTAGTACACATGACAACGTAATGCATGAGTTTAAATGGCGAAGGGAACACTTGGCCAAAAAAAAGGCCGGAAGATACCGCGACGCCCAGTGTAGCGGCCTCACAACCATTTCGTCACAGCAAAAAGACCCGCTCGTTCTCGCCATCTCTCCACCTTCCGCACCCAACCCAAAGCGTTCCTACTCAGCTGCCCATGGTCTCTCAGAAGTCATCGATCAGGACACCACACTACCGCTTTCAGCCATCCACCGCGTCGCCCGAGGTACCACCAGCACCACAGAGACACCCATCTACCCCTTCTCCTTTTCCACTAGGTTCTGACGACCTCAGACAGTCCTGTGTACAGCGCCATCCTAGCAGCCGGCCTTCATGTCATCCAGTTTTTGAAGAGCAGAAGAAACCACTTATAAACCCAAACCATCCTCAAAACAAAAAAGCCTGATGTCGTCAATTAATAGCCAGGCATTTTGGCCTTGGAAATGTTGCCTTATCCGTCTCGGTGTACACAAGATGGGGTTTCACGCCATGTCATGGCCTCTAGGAACAAAGAAGAAAAAACTCCGTGCCTGCCCCCACATACCAGATGACCGAGCAAAGCATTTCTTTCCAGAAAACGAGTCACTGCCCTATGGCCAGCCACAGTGTCATCTAAATTCAAGCGCGTTGTCGCATCTGTGTACCGAAAAGTTCCATCTCACCACCGAGACACATGTGACTAGTAAGCACGGCCAAGGCCGCTAAATCTCTGAACAGCTCACTGGGTGAGCTGGGTGATGTCCTCTGGGGGTACGGTGGCTCTCCAGCTCGGCGCACTAGCTCGTTTCAAAGACCCGCAGGGAGGTGCAGGGCACTTTCACCCTCAATGTCCTACTTGTTGTCACTCACGACGTGCCCAGAACACCCTACAGTGCCGTGTTGAAATTAATCCCCGTATTGGTAACCGTCCACACCACAGGTCATGAGCTGTGGACGGCATCTAAGCAACGAGACCCAGCGCTGTGCAGGGTGACAATAAACTTTGTGCCAGCGGCAAAGGTGCGTGTGCGATAAACGGCGAAAAATCTGCTGCCGCCCTTAAGAAAATCCGTGGCAGGCTGGGAGCACATCCCTTGCGCTTACCCGTGTCTGGACGCCTGACTGAAGAAAGCTCGATGGTCACGAGTAATCGCACTTCCACCGTCGCACCCTGACTTCGTCCCGCCTGGCTGCGCGCGTTGCAGCGTCAGCTACGGACGTCCACACATGCCCGCAACCGTGCTCATTGTCGCACGGGATGGACATACACGCTGGAAATACCACCCTCCACATGCTCCACTGATTGTGGCACGCAGCGCGCAAGTGCACTACGCAGTAACGTAGGTGACGACATGCCTGACGAAGCAGCGGTGCTAGACCTCGGGGTGTTGAACCACCCGCGAGAGTGCGGAGGCAGTGGTGAAATGCGAGCTCAGCACCATCCTTGCCAGTTTTGAAGTAAGCCATCCAAAATGGTCACAGCGAGACAACTTTTCCCTTGACTGACACGCTGAATACAACAGGTCCCTGCCAGCGACGGAGCGAGGAGACGCGACACATGATTCGGACAACGGGATCTTTCTCTCCGTCAAATCCACAAGGCCCGATCAGTTTTCACAATCTATCATCAGGTCTTCATTAGAGCAGAAGGTCTCCGACGGTCCAAGCCTAGTGCAACTGGCTGGCCTGCATCATCTCATCATGGTGCATCATCTCAGCCATGTCACAGGGCGCTGTGTTGAAAGACTGTGTCCGGAGGCAGCGGAGGATGGCAGGAAGGCGCGTAGGAGGTAGTCTAGACACCGATGTTTAACCGACGTCCGCAATTGGAAAGAGGATGGTCACGCGAATCTTGTTGAGCACGGAAGGAGGAAGATGAGGAAGATTTTCAGTTTTGCAATTGCCCCTCGATCCCAGAGGCGTTGGGAAATCAGGCTCCATCTCTCACATGAGTGCTTTTGGATGCACCAGTTCCTCCAACTGATGATCCTCCATTAAGCCATCACAATGAACACAGTTACTGGTGGCCACCCTCCTGATCCCCGGTACAAAACCAAACTCAGCAACTTTCCTTCCACCACACCCAAATAGAGAGTAAAATCCAGAGAAATGGGAAGACCTTAGCTGAGTGCATTGAATCACTGGCGACCATCTAGTTGCGATCTGCTCACGTTCCCTATCCCCCAAAATTTCACGGTAGAACAACACACGACGTGGACAGCATTAAGAGTGCCATATGCGTATCGGACAGCACAGGCCAAGCGTGGTGAAGCCAGATCGGCGTGTTGAGTGCTGAGCCCGCTGGCAATCTTGTCTTACCACCACACAAACGCATGCAATGCAGGGCACACATCCACACACAGAGAACAGCATAATACCTACGTGCACACTATCTGCGTCTCAACACCTGATGTTTGTTGCATTGTGTTCCGGAACCACAAATAGACTTCTGATTTCTGGGTATCCAAAATGGAAACGAAGATGCCCGAAGCTTGGCAACGATCACCCCATAGAGGTGTTGTCCTGCCCAGCAGCCAGCGTCATAACTCTGAGCGGACCTTCAGCACAGCTGAGAAGTAAAGAGTCATTACACGACAAACCATCGGTCATTCCACAGATAAATGTGGATCGTTTGAGTTTCAATCAAGATGAAATTCAGGCATGATCTCTGATGATGATGTGGCCCAAGTGCCGAGGACACCATTAGTTGCCGGTCTACTTCACATTCTTATGTCACAAACCAGTAAATGGTCCCTCTTGAAACAAAACTTTTTTTCTATAACAATGATCATTTCTTCACTGCAATTTTATTCTCTTTTCCACTTATTCTCTTTGCTGTGTAGGAACTGATAAAAGTGACAGCAAGGTTCCATGACAACACCGTTATCCATTTTACTTCACTTTATCTTAAGAAATTTTCGCATTGTCAATGGTTGTTGTAGGTTATGTTGCCAGTGGGGAGGCGGAAGATCACAGCTATAATTATGGTACATTGCGAACAGAAATGGCATTCCTAAGTGCATTTCTCCCTCACAATTTTTCTACATAGCTGGCTGACAGAATAGGTCATTTTATATAATTTTTTGGGAGTCATGGAGCTGATGCAGATACAGCAATTAATCATGGTACCTAACTTTGTACAGAAATTGTGGCTGTCTAATGGCCAATTTCTCCCTCACAATTTTTATAACAGCTGGCTGAGAGTCTCAATATTCTCTATAATGTTTTTGGATGTCATGTTAGCTGTGTGAGGATACAGCCATAATCATGTCCTTTTGGAACAGAAATCTAGGGCTTCTAAGTGGCATTATCTCCCTCAGACAATTTTTAACAGTGCTGAGAAGTCATTTTGATAAGTTTTTTTCTGTCTCAGCTGCTTTGAAATGCAGCAGTACTACAGGTCCTATTTATAAAAAAAAATGGGTGGTTGGTTGTTTCTAACAACATTTGTTCTCACATTGACCAAAGTGGGCACAAGAGGGTCATGCTTTAGCATTTATGGGGGCATTTTGCTTATGAAATAGCAGCAATACTACCGTCATTCTAAAAAATTATGTTTGTTTCTCATAGACATTTGTTTCTTCACAATTGTCAAAAGTGGCTCATGGGTCATGTTTTGAATTTTTGTGGGGCATTTTTGCTGTGACAAGAGAGCTATACAACAGGTCCTAATTCCTAAAAAATGAGTTGTTTCTACAGACATTTGTTCTTCACAATTGTCCAAAGATGGCTCAATAGTCCATGCTTGAATTTTTGGGGCATTTTGGCTGTGACATTCAGCTATACTACAGGTCCTAGTACTAAAAAATGTTGTTTCAAACAGACATTGATCTCCCAAATTGTCCCCAAAGTGGCTCAAGGTCATGCTATAGAATTTTTGGGAGGCATTTTTTGCTGTGACATCAAGCAGCTATACATAAAAGGTCCTAATGTCTAAGAAAAGTTGTTTCTAACAGACCATTTGTTCTTCACAATTGTCCAAAGTGGCCTCAAGGGACATGCTTTATTTTGGTGCATTTTGTGCTGGAGCACATCCAGCTATACTACAGGTCCTATACGAAAAAGATGTTTGTTTCTAACAGTACATTTATCCTTCAACAATTGTCCAAAATGGCGCTCAATGTCCCATTGCTTTTGAATTTTTGTGGGGCATATTTGCTGGACATGCAGCTATACTACAGGTCCCTTACTAAAAAATGTTGTGTTCTAACAGGACATATGTAGCTTCCACAATGTCAGATTGGCTCAAGGGTCGATGGTAGCCTTTCAGAACAGGAATAGGTAGGACACTGTTTAATGGACACATATTGCAACAATGACTCTGTTTTTTTTTGCAAGATCCAGTAAAACATAGCTATCAATCCCTGTATTGAGACAACCCATTAATAATGAATACAAATGAAAAAAAGAGAACTATAGACATGTGGATTCCATCCTATTTTAAAAAAATGTGTTTATTTCTAGAATTAAACTCCTAAAAAATTTCGAGCATGTACAAACTAAGCAGTCGTTAAAAAAACACTCCCCTGAATTGTACAAGGGAGGTGTACAGGAATAACATGACCAGAAAAGCTATGCGATTTATTCAGGAGGACATAGGCGTAGTGTGAGTAGCAACGGACAGAGAACACATGTACAGAGACAAATTTCCTCACACGCACGTGAGTAAAATGAAGAAAAAGAATGGCAAGCAAAAGGCAACCGTGGCGTTAACCACCAGTATACACCAATTTGTGGGGGAAACAAGGCCCATTGGTCGTTCCGCACTCAAACTGGGCAGGGGCAACACTCTATAACCCAGGTCTCTACTGTGTACTGAGGAAGAGAGCCGGATGTTTTCTCAAAACTCAAACTTTCCCGCTTCCACTCGTCACCAATCTGACTTCAGCAATAACAGTCTTTTTTGTGATGCTTAGCGCTCATCAGGGCATTTTAACCCTGCGTGTAAATACAGATCTGGACGGACGCCAGCCTGGGCTCTCACCAGCACCCACATGTTAACTCCGGCCCTGGGGTCAGATGCTAGTGGCACAGGACACGGTATATTCAAAGTCCAGTTCAACTAAAATGGTGTTGAAAGACTTCCTTTTCTTCCGTGCACTTTTTAAATGTTGAGGTCATGCTAGGTATGGGGCTCATGCTAGTGGCCAGGACAGGTATATTCACTGTCCAGATGAAACTAAAAAGTGTGGTTGAAAGACTCTTTTTTCCGAGCGAGCTGTTTTAAATGTGGGGTCCATAGCAGGCTTGGCGCGGCTTCATAGCTGGATGGCCACAGGACAGGTACTAGTCCATTTCCAGTGAAACTAAAAATGGGTGGTTGAAAGACTCCTCTGTTTCCGGAGCACTTCTCATTTAAATGTCAGGCGGTGGTCATGAAGGTTTGGGGCTCATGCTGCGTTCCACGTATCAGGAATAGACAATGGTCCAGTTCAACTAAAAATGGGGTGGGTATTGAAAGACTCCTCTTTTTTTCCGGCACTTTTAAAAGGGAGGGGAGTCACAAGCAGGTTATGGGGGGAGTACTCATGCTGCATCTCCAGACAGGAGATTCAATTCGTACCAGTTTTTCAAAGTAACATGATGTATCAAATCAGTACTGCCCTTCTGCACCTTTTGCGTCAATTTGTCTGGTGTTGATGCAGGTTTTAGGTTCAGCCTTGGTAACACGACATGGGATAGTGAATGGGACTGTGACTTTTTATTCTGTGCACTTTTATAACCTAATGTGTTGCCTAAGATTATCACACAACGTATCCATTTGACAGTGTTTGGATGTTCATTTCACTTCTCCAGCCTTGATATGTGTAGTTTGAGTGTGTATTTGTTGCACTCCAAGCCCATAACTTAATGGTAATCACCTCATGAATCGCGAATGCTACACAATCGAAAAAACCTTATCGAGTAGGCGCCGACTAATATCACCTATCGTTATACTCATCGACATCTCTGATAGCCAACGAGCAATCGCTCAATACACTAGAAAAGGAGTGTTATGATGTAGCGTGTCTTTGAAAGACGATGGAAAGAACCCCAGGTGTGAGAGAGAGGAGGTTACAGAGATAGCATGTAAGGAGAGAGAGGACAGCCCCCATCATATATCATGGGGAGAAATAGACTGGGACAGACGCTGGCGATGTCGAATGGTATCAGTAAGCATGTGGGTGGCGGCTTGCCAGACAGTAGGAAGCTGCCCTCTTCTTCTCTCTGTCATCCGGGTCAAGGAGCTGAGAGTAGATAAATGGACATGCTGAGGACAGGATGGGAATTATTGGGGATTGTTGATGTGATTGTTTTGCCGGATTTTTTTCAATTTTTGTCTTGTGAATGACGTGGCAGGTCTTCAGCACAGACAGGTCAGTGACCGGATCGCTGAGCTTCTAGGGCCTTAGGATGGAAGTGAAGGTGTCAAAGAGGCATTTGTGAGTTGTTGTGTAGTTGTAGATGAGGAGGTGAATATATTTTTGTTGGCGAGTGAAGGTGCAGTGTGAATAATATTTCTTGAGACATGCGAATTTGTCAGTGGATAAAAGTCTGCAGGTACAGCTTTTGACTTTCTCCACAGCCGCCAGCACACTGAAGAACATCGCAGGAGAAAACGAGTCCTGAGGTGTGTGCCAAGTGCTGCGGTGCCTCGCTATGCCTCTGGTCGGTGCCGGTGTGTGAGTGGAGCCAAAAAACCCAATGTCCAAGGGTGGTTGTGAGAGTTTTCATTATGTAACGTTTGACAGTCACTGTCAGGACAGGAGAGGGTGGAGACAAGTGGGTGCAGCAGTGAGACTCTCAGTTGTCGTGAGTTTTCCTTGATATTAATATGCGACCGGATATTTTCTGAATGGATCTGATGGCATGTTTGTACCAGAGATAGCTGAGACATTAGTGAAAACAAGGAAAGATACAGATTGTGTCAGAGAAGCATAAGCGAGGAATTAGTCGAGAGTTAGAACTAGAGGAACACATGACAAATGACCAGATCCATAGAGAGTCTATACCCATCCTTGTGGGTATTGGGCGGAGTCAGTAAACTGCGTGAGAGGCAAGAGAGGAGGATTAATGAAGAAATGTGAGGCAGAAGGAGACATGGGGTTCATCAATGGGATGTTGAAATCACACCCTGATGAGAGTGGGGCATTTCAGAAGAGAGGAAGTGTGGTAGCCAGGCCGGCAAAATGATCCAGAAACCCTGGCGGGGAGAGCCGGGGTTTCTGTAGACAACTGCGCACTCTGATCGGAAAAATGGCCGAAAAGAGATCTGAGGTGTGACTTCAAAGGAGGGTAAAACGTGAGGGAGGGTGCATTGGGGAATGACCTTGTAGTGCAGTGTGGAGAAAGGACGTCATTCCAACCACCTTCCCCCCGGCCTGTTCATCTAGGTTGGGTTGTGGTGAAGTGTAGACCCACCATAGGTAGCAAGCGGCCAAGGGAAGCTGCGGTGTCCAGATATGCTGTAGTCCATCGTTTTCTGTGAGGGCCAGCAGGTAAGGGAGTACTGAGAGGAAAAGGTCATGCGAACAGGCAGTGAGTTATGTTGAGCACGACGGATCGGGCGTAATCCAGTAGAGCAACTCTAAAAAGGCGGCAGAAATAGATGTACATGACGAATAGCCAGCAGGTTGCCAGGGTTTCTATGGGAGGCAGAGGACAGCGGTGGATGGAGCAGTAAAGGAAGTGGAGAAGATGCGTCCCCTGCAAGCGAGAAGCCAGGAGCTATGAAAAAGAGACAGCAGATGGGCAGTGATGAATATGAGTGGCGTTTCGTGCAGTAAATATTGAGCTGGCAGGTTTCTGGGTGGTTGAAAAGGAAAAATAGCGCGTGGGATGAGTACATAGGTGAGGGAAGGAGAGAGGAGCTTATGTGGGATAAACTCTGACCTGAGGGCAGATAGGGTGGTAAGTAGGAGGCAGATGGCACACAGGTAGATAGTAATAGCAAGCATGGTAATTAAGTGGAGTAATGCTAAGAAGTGCAGCTACTTTACAAAAAGCGGCGCGAGAGTCCCAGCTCCCTTCTTGCTCACAGTTCAGGCGTCAATTTGGGATAATTCTGAGGATTGCCATTCTAAATATCAGCCACTTAGAAACTCGCAACAGTGACACTTTGGCTCCCGGCAGGTACCTCGGTCCCACATACCACAGCTCTGCACAACTTATACTCAACGATGATTGAGTTCAATGAGCATTAGGGCCTTCCAGCGTGTCGTAAAAAAACGCGGTGGAAGCTACAAATACGCTTCGTGCACAAGCATAAACTTCAAGTGAATTATCTGGTATTAACACACACAATAAACACAGTATATAATTTAAGGCAAGACAGAGCTAGGTGCAGAAAATATCTAGACAAAAATGTACCATTTAAACTAAGCAAGACAGTTAGACATATAGATGCGGTATTGGTATGGTGGGGATTTCGCTGTTCACACAACAAGACGTACCAATCTAAAACTAAGCATAGACATTTAGACATAAAATTCGTGGTATGGCTCTGGAATTTGCTAGTTCACAACTTACAGACACGACGTACCAATTATACTAAGCAGAGAGACTAGTTAGACATATAATGCGGTTTATTCAATTTGCTGGATTTCTGCTGTTCACACAGACAGACGGACAGTTCTTAAACTACGAGAGACAGTCAGAACTATATTATGTCGGTGGGTGATGGCTAGGCGATTTTGCAGTCACTTCATACAAACGAACCACTATAAACTAAGCAGAGACAGTTTAGACACATCATGCGGGTGTGTATGCTGGATATTGTGCTCGTTCACACCATGAACAAGGACGTACCATATTAAAATAAAGCATAGACAGTTAGACAGAAAATGGCGGTGGTATTGCTGGATTGCTAGTTCCACAAACACAGACAACAAGACGTACCATATTAAACTAAGCAGAGACAGTACTACGACATATAATGGCGGTGGGTATGATGGCTTGTCATTTGCTGTTCACCCAGACAAGAGCGCTACCATTTCAGACTAAAGCAGAGACAGTTAGACATATAATGCGGTGGATATGGCTGGAATTGCTGTTCACAAACAAGTACGTACCATTTAAACTAAGCAGAGACACTGTTAGACATATAAGTGCGGTGGTAGGCCGGGATTATCTGCATGTTCACCAGACAGAGACGTACCATCTTCTAAACTAAGCAGAGTACATAATACATATAATGCGGTGGTATGGCCTGCGTGAATTTGCAGTCTCACACAGAAAAAGGTTAAGAACTTAACCATTTAAAACTAAGTCAAGAGACAGTCTTAGACATATAAAGCGGTGGAATGGCTCCGGATACTGCTGTTCACACAAACAAGACGTACCATTTAAACTAAGCAAGAGACAGTTAGAGCAGATAATGCGGTGGTACAGGTGCAGGTATTTGCTGTTCATCCAAGCACACATACGTACCATTCTAAACTTAAGCACAGACATGCGTTAAGACATCATAATAGCTGTGGATTGCGCTGTGATTTGCTGTTCACACAGACAAGAAAGTACCATTGAAACTAAACAGAAGACAGTTATGACCTATAATGGCGGTGTATGGCGCTGGGGCGGGGTGGCGGGATTTACCTGTCACCAGACACACAAGACGTAACCAATTTTCTACCTATAGTCATGAGTACAGTAAGATCATATAATCGTCGGTGGTATGGCTGGATTCATGCCAGTTCACCGACAAGACGTACCATTTAACTAAGCAGAGACAGTTTAGACATATAGTCAGTGGTAATGGCTGTATTGCGTTCACCAACAAGAACGTACCATTTAAACTAAGCAAGACAGTTAGACATTATAAGCGGTGGATAATGGCTAGGGATTTGCGCTGTTTCACACAGCCAGACTCACCATTTTAAACTAACAGCAGAGACAGTTACGACATATAATGCGGTGGTAATGGCTGGGATTCTGCCTTTCACCAGAGTTGAATGAAAGGTGCAAAAAAAACTTACCAGTCTAACATACGAAAACATAACAGTTATTTGTCTTTTTTTGCACTTTCTTGCACACCCAAGCGCATTGTTCATTGTGACGCAGACTCCATGTAAATCTATAAAACAGCAATTCTATAGTCACCACAGGAGAATTACGAAGTGCAAGAAGAATACCGTCTAATTATACCAAAACATAACAGTTACTGTATTTTTTGACTTTTTGCATCACCCAGCAATGTTCATTGCACAGGCAGCATCCACTCAAATCTTAAAACAAGCAATTTCAATACTCACCACAGGTGAATAGGAAATGTGCAAAAAATACCGCTTTTATTATACCAAAACAATAACAGTTACGTGTTTTTTGACTGTTGCACACCCAGCATTGTTCATTGACGCAGCATCCACGTAAATCTTAAAACAGCAATTCTATAT
Organism: Phyllomedusa bahiana; assembly: GCA_025379985.1. Taxonomy (NCBI): domain Eukaryota; kingdom Metazoa; phylum Chordata; class Amphibia; order Anura; family Hylidae; genus Phyllomedusa; species Phyllomedusa bahiana. The sequence goes on from JAODAL010004907.1 coordinate 149,162, forward strand.
TCACCACAGGTGAATTGAAAGGTGCAAAAAATACCGTTTATTATACCAAAACATAACAGTTACGTGTTTTTTGACTTTTGCACACCCGAGTTTGTTCATTGACGCAGCATCCACGTAAATCTTAAAACAGCAATTCTATATTCACCACAGGTGAATTGAAAGGTGCAAAAAATACCGTTTATTATACCAAAACATAACAGTTACGTGTTTTTTGACTTTTGCACACCCAGGTTGTTCATTGACGCGCCATCCACGTAAATCTTAAACAGCAATTCTATATTCACCATAGGATGAATTGAAAGTGCAAAAAATACCGTGTATCATACGAAAACATAACAGTTACGTGTTTTTTTACTTTTGCACACCCAGCATTGTTTATTGACGCAGCATCCACGTAAATCTTAAAACAGCAATTCTATATTCACCACAAGTGAATTGAAAGGTGCAAAACATACCGTGTATCATACGAAAACATAACAGTTACGTGTTTTTTGACTTTTGCACACCCAGCATTGTTCATTGACGCAGCATCCACGTAAATCTTAAAACAGCAATTCTATATTCACCATAGGTGAATTGAAAGGTGCAAAAAATACCGTGTATCATACGAAAACATAACAGTTACGTTTTTTTTGACTTTTGCACACCCAGCATTGTTCATTGACGCAGTATCCACGTAAATCTTAAAACAGCAATTCTATATTCACATAGGTGAATTGAAAGGTTCAAAAAATACCGTGTATCATACGAAAACATAACAGTTTCGTGTTTTTTGACTTTTGCACACCCAGCATTGTTCATTGACGCAGCATCACGTTAAATCTTAAAACAGCAATTCTATATTCACCACAGGTGAATTGAAAGGTGCAAAAAATACCGTGTATCATACGAAAACATAACAGTTACGTGTTTTTTGACTTTTGCACCCCCCGCATTGTTCATTGCGCACTCCGTAAACTTAAAACAGCAATTCTATATTCACCAAGGTGAATTGAAAGGTGCAAAAAAAAACCGTTATATACAAAAATAACA